>CAKNYM010051381.1:36269-54207 GCA_932195095.1 Andricus curvator | reverse complement strand
ATCAATTTTAAAACCAAATAGTTGAATTTTCAACTAAAAAAGATCAAATTTAAAACCAAATAGTTGAATTTTGAACTAAAAAAGATCCATTTTAAAATGAAATAGTTGAATTTTGAACTAAAAAAGATCAGTTTTCTACAAAAAATGGAATAATTAAATTTTCAGTTAAAAAAATTAATTTTCCACAAAAAAAAAACAAACAAATTTTCAACCAAAATGGTAAATTTTCAACTAAAATGATGAATCTTCAACTGCAATGGATGAATTTTAAACAAAAGGGTTTAACATTCAACCAAGTACTTTTATTTTCAACCAAAAATATGAATTTTCAACTAAAATGATGAATATTTAACTGGAATACTTGAATTTTCAAACAAAACGATTAATTTTTTGTAGGACAAATTTTCCACCATACAGCTGAATTTTCAACTAAAAAAGATCAATTTTCAACGAAGAATTGAATAGTTAAATTTTCAGTAAAGAAAATGAATTTTCAACCAAACTGACGAATTTTGAACTAAAATGTTGAATCTTTAACTGTTATAGTTGAATTTTAAAACAAAAAGATGAATTTTCAACTAAAATGATGGAATAATTAATTTGAATAGCAGTTACATATTCAGATAAAAAAAAATATATATTTTTGAACAACAACAAGAAACTAATATTTAAAAATAATAGGTGAATTTTCAAACAAAGTGATCAATTTTCCACTAAAAATTGGTAAATCTTTAACAGGAATACTTGAATTTAATTCCAAAAAGATGAATTTTTAATTTAGAAGATTCATTTCTTTCAACAAAAAAAACGAATTTTCAAATTAAAAAAAAATCATTTTTCAACCAAAAATTCAATAGTTAAATTTTAAACTAAAAAATATAATTTTCGACCAAAAATTCAATAGTTACATTTTTAGTTTAAAAAAATCAAGTTCAACCAAAGAGATGAATTTAAAAAAAAGATGGAATATTTAACTGGAACAGCTACATTTGCAGTTACAAAAATTTACTTTACAACCAAAAAATAGAAAAAAATTATCAACAAAATAGTTAAATTTTTAGTACAAAAAAAAAGAATACGCTTTAGCCAAAGAAAAAACGAATTAAAAAAAACTGATTTTTCAACCCAAAAGCTGAATTTTCAATAGAAATTATGAATCTTCATCCAAAACAATTAATTTTTGACAAAAGAGTTTAACTTTCAACGAAGTACTTACATTTTCATTCCAAAAAAGACGAATTCAGAACAAAAAATGTAGTAGATATTTCAACCAAAATTTAAAAAAAAAATGTTAATCAATAACAGTTGAATTAAACCAAAACATACGACTTTTCAATATGAGTTGAATTTTCAACCAAGAAAGATTTTTCAGTCATGAGAGAGAAAAAATTGCAAACTGTTGAATTTCTAAGCAAAAAAGTGAATGTTCAACAAATAAGATTAATCTTTTACCAAGAAGAACGAATTAAAAAAAACGTGAATTTTCAACCAGAAACTTGAATTTTTAGCAAAAAAAAACAATCAATTTTCAACCAAAAATAAAATAGTTAAATTTTTAGTTGAAAAAGTTAATTTTCTGGGAAAAAAAATTTTCAACCCAAAAATATGAATTTTCTACAAAAAAAATTGAATTTTCAACCCAAGGAAACGAGTTTAAAAAAAAAATTAACTAAAAAAGATCAATTTTAAAGCAAAATGGAAATAGTTATAATATCAGTTAAAAAATGAATTTTCAACAAAAAAAGATAAATTTTCAACCAAAAAAGATAAGTTTTCAACCAAAAATAAAATAGTTAAATTTGCAACTAAAGAAATAAATTTTCTACAAAAAAAAAAACGAATTTCGAACAAAATAGTTAAATTTCCAACCTAAGAAATGAATTTTCAACCAAAAAGATGAAGTTTGAACTGAAAAAGATAAATTTTCACCTCAAAATAGAATAGTTAAATTATAAGTTAAAAGAAATAATTTTCAACAACATAAAATGTTTTTTTTTTAAACAGAATACTTAAATTTTCAACCAAACAGATGAATTTTCAAACAAAAAGATTAAATTTCTACTAAAAAAGACGAATTTTCAACTATAAAAGATACATTTTCAACAGAAAGTGAAATAATTAATTTTTTTGTTAAAAAATTGAATTTTCAATATAAAAATTGAATTTTTAATATTAGTCAACATTTTAACCAAAAAGATCAATTTTCAACCAAGAAGATTAATTTTCTACCAAAAAATATGGACTTTCAACAAATTACACGAACTTTCAACCAAAAAATGAATTTTCAACAAAAAAATTGAATCCTCAATAAAAATTGTTAATACAATTCTTATATATATATTTACTAATTTAAAAGAAATTCCCGCGTAATTTAAATATTTTATTTTCAAACATTGTATATATGAAGAGAATAGGGGAAAAGGGGGATTTTTTTTTTTAAGTAAGGGGAATTGAAGAAAAAAGGAGAAACGCAAGGGCAGTACTGAGATCCCTGCGATAGATTTCTGATTCGCGGATGGTAAAACGGATTCTTCTGTTAGAACTGATCAGAACGACTAAAACATGAGAATCTTAAATAAAAATCGGAAAATTCATAAAAATAGAAATGAGTAGATTGCTTACATCCTGACAGGAGCGAATGACCCATAAGTGGTTGTAAGCCGAAATGCCAACCGATAGACAGAGCAAACTTTTTGCAGTCAGGTTTGGCACGTTCGTTATAAGCTTCGTGTTTTCGTATTCGCTGGCTGGCAAGAGATCAAAGCTTTCGTAAACCTTTCCACCGCCAGCAATGAGTTGTTGCTCCAAGCGATCTCTAACGAAAGGTCGACTCTGCCAGTCCACCTCATTGTCGGTTCCAGATTCAGAGTTTGAGAATGACAATGAGTCTCCATTGTCTGAATGGTATTTATCGATACCTTCCAAGGAAGCGCAAGTCAAGAGGAAAGACATTCCTTCGAAGATTTTCGACTCAGGAATCGGGCCCAGCAAGGCGATGGTCTCTTGATCATCTGGCTTTTTTCTGTTACGTTGTTTTCCCTTGAGTCTACTCTGTGGACCCTTCGTGGTCACTTGTTCACAAAACGTTCCAACGATTTCTTTCTGCACACCGAATACACCAGCTTCCTCCACGACTGGTAAACCGGAATCGCTGGATTTTCCTCCATCTTTGTCAGAAAGAGATGCTTCTTTGGATTTGAAAGCCACTCCTGAGCCGGAAGGTTCATCTTCCGATGTTTTGTTCATTAGGCTCGTCAGAGACTTCTTGGATTTGGGAGTGTTTGTTGTCGCGGTATTACGTCTGGAACGCCTTTTCCCGTCAACCATATTGTCCAGAGATACCTGTGACAGAGATTTCGAAGATTTGTAAAGCTTTCAGCAAGATTACAAAGATTTCACAAGATTTTTCAAGGACTGCCAAAGATTTCGTAATTTTTTCAACGATTTCAAAGCTTTCAGAAAGAATACAAAGATTTTAAAGGTAACACCAAGAATTAAATGATTTCACAAATATTTCAAAAGGTTTCAAGGCTTTCAAAAAGATTTCAGAGATTTCAAAACATGTTACAAAGATTTAAATATTACACACATAATTAAATGAGTTCACAAATATTTAAAGGATTTCAACAGATTTCGTAATTATTTCAAAGATTTCAAAAGCTTTAACAAAGATTTCAAATCTTTCAGATAAATTACAAAGATTTCATAGATTTCAAAGATTACACAAATAATTCAATGATTTCACGAATATTCCCAGGATTTCAAAAGTTTTCGCAATTACTTCAAAGATTTCTAGAGATATCAAATATGCATTTCAAAGATTTCATAGATTTCAAAGATTACACAAACAATTAAATGATTTCGCGAATATTTCAAGGATTTCAAAAGATTTCGCAATTACTTAAAAGATTTCTAGAGATTTCAAAGCATTCAAAAATATTACAAAGATTTTATAAAGATTTAACAGATTACAACAAGAATTAATGTCACAGATTTCAAAAGGTTTCAAAGCTTTCAGAAAGATTTATAAGATTTCACTAATATTTCAAGGATTTCAAAAGAAATAAGTATATCAAAGATTTCAAAGCTTTTAGAAAGATTACAAAGATTTCAAAGATAACACCAAGAATTAAATGATTTCACAAAGATTTCAAAAGGTTTCAAAGCTTTTACAAACATTTCAAAAGACTTTGCAAAGATGTCAAAGATGACCCAAATAATTCAATGATTTCACGAATATTTCAAGGACTGCAAAAGATTTCGCAATTAATTCAAGGATTTAAAAAGTTTTCACAAAAATTTCAAAACATTTCACAGATTTCAAAGGTTTCAGAAAGATTTCAAAAGTTTAAAAAAGATTTCAAACCTTTCAGAAAAATTACAAAGATTTCACGAACATTTCAAAGATTTCAAAAGATTTTGAAATTACTTTAAAGATTTCTAGAGATTTTAAATCTTTCGAAAAGATTACAAAGATTTAATAGATGTCACAGATTTCAAATATTACACAAATAATTCAATAATTTCACGAATATTCCAAGGATTTCAAAAGATTTCACTATTATATCAAAGACTTCAAAAGTTTTCACAAATTTCAAAAGATTACAAAGCCTTTAAAAAGATTTCAAAACATGTTACAAAGATTTAAATATCACACAAATATTTCAAGAATTTCAAAATAATTTAAAGCTTTAAAAAATATTAGAAAGATTTTACAAAGATTTGAAAGATTACACTTAGAATTAAATGATTTCACAAAGATTAAAAAGCTGAAACATATTTCAAAAGGTTTCAAAGCTTTCAAAGATTTCACAAACATTTCAAAAGACTTTACAAAGATTTCAAAGATTACACAAATAATTTCGTGAATATTTTAAGGATTTGAACAGATTTCGTAATTTTTTCCAAGATTTCAAAAGTTTTCACAAAGATTTTAAAACACTTCACATATATCAAAGCTTTCAGAAAAAGTACAAAGATTTAACAGATTTCAAAGCTTTCAGAAAGATTTTACAAAAATTTCAAAGATTACACAAATAATTAAATGATTTGACGAATATTCCAAGGATTTTAAAAGATTTCACTATTATATCAAAGACTTCAAAAGTTTTCACAAAGATTTCACAAATTTCAAAAGATTACAAAGCTTTCAAAACATATTACAAAGTTTTAAATATCGCACAAATAATTAAATGATTTCACACATATATTTCAAGGATTTCAAAATAATTTAAAGCTTTCAAAAATATTAGAAAGATTTTACAAAGATTTGAAATATTACACTAAGAATTAAATATGATTTCACAAAGATTAAAAAGCTGAAACATATTTTAAAAGGTTTCAAAGCTTTGAAAAAGTTTTCAAGGAGTTCACAAACATTTCAAAAGACTTTACAAAGATTTCAAAAATTACACAAATAATTTAATGATTTCGTGAATATTTCAAGGATTTCAACAGATTTTGTAATTTTTTCCAAGATTTCAAAAGTTTTCATACAGATTTCAAAACATTTCACAGATATCAAAGCTTTCAGAAAAAGTACAGATTTCATAGATTTCAAAGCTTTCAGAAAGATTTTACAAAAATTTCAAATATTACACAAATAATTAAATGATTTCACGAATATTCCAAGGATTTCAAAAGATTTCGCAATTATTTCAATGACTTCAAAAGTTTTCACAAAGATTTCACAAATTTGTAAAGATTGCAAAGCTTTCAGCAAAATTTCAAAGATTTCAAAGATTAAACAAATAATTTAATGATTTCACGAATATTTCAAGGATTTTAAAAATTTTCGCAATTACTTCAAAGATTTCTAAATATTTCAAACCTTTTGAAAAGATTACAATAATTTTATAAAGATTTCAAAAAATACACCAAGAATTAAATGATTTTACAAAGATTTCAAAGATTACACAAATAATTCAATGATTTCACGAATATTACAAGGATTTCAAAAGATTGCGCAACCATTTCACAGATTTCAAAAGATTTTACAAAAATTTCAAAATATTTCGCAATTATTTCAAAGATTTCTAAACATTTCAGATTTCTAAAGATTTCAAAATAATTACAAATATTTTACAAATATTTAACAGATTTCAAAGATTGCACCAAGAATTAAATGGTTTCAGCAAGATTTTAAGGATGTCACAGATTTCAAAAGGTTTCAAAATGATTTCCAAGATTTGACGAATATTCCAAGGATTTCAAAAGATTTCGCAATCATTTCAAAGATTTCTAAATTTTTCACAGATATCAAAAGATTGTAAAGCTTTCAGAAAAATTACAAACATTTCACAAAGAATTCAATGACTTCACACGGAGAAAAAAACCACACTGTTATAGTAGGCTGAGCTCTTAATATTACAGCATGGAACTTCATGTGCGAAATTGGTATGAATTTCTACCAATATTGGCATCAGGTTAGACATTTTTAGCATTAAATGTCCTGTACCATAAAAGAATCAAGCGCATGCCGTTATTGCTGGAGTCACATGCCCTTAAAGCAGTTGTGCCTTGCGAAAATAGCTCGAACTTCGCCTTGCTACGGTTGTAAGAAAACTCATCCTATTAGAGTATGAGTACTCTTACAAAAGAGATATTAGGCCACGCCTACCGGCGCTTGCGCGTGACCTAATATCTCGTTTGTAAGAGTACTCATACTCTAATAGGATGAGTTTTCTTACAACCGTAGCAAGGCGAAGTTCGAGCTATTTTCGCAAGGGATAACGGCTTTAAAAGCATGAATCTTTGTACTTTTTTAGGATAAAGGGATTCCTGCTTAAAATGAATGAATTTCGTACCAAGATAGCAAGAATGAAACCTACGACAAAAGCATGACTAGTGCTCTTACTATTATAGGCATATTTTTTTCTCCGTGCACCAATATTTTAAGAATTTCAAAAGATTTCGCAATTATTTCATAAGTTTTCACAAAGATTTCAAAACATTTCAGATTTCTACAAAGCTATCACAAATATTACAAAGATTTTACAAATTTCAGTGATTACACCAAGAATTAAATGATTTCAAAAGTATTTCATTTATTTCAAATATTACACAAATAATTAAATTATTTCACGAATATTCCAAGGATTTCAAAAAATTTCACAAAGATTTCAAAATTTTCAGAAAAATAAAAAAGATTTCAAATCATTTAGAAAGATTTCAAAGATTATATAAATAATTCAACGATTTCACGAATATTTCAAGTATTTCAAAAGATTTCGCAGTTATTTCACAGATTTCAAAACTTTTAACTGATTTCACAAATATTTCACAAAGGATTTAATGAATTCACAAATATTCCAAGGATATCAAAAGATTTCGCAATTACTTCGAAGGTTTCAAAAGTTTTTACAGATTTCTAAAGATTGCAATATTTTCAGAAAGATTTCAAAGCTTTCAAAAAGATTTCACAGATTACACCAAGAATTAAATGATTTCACAAAGATTTCAAAAGGGTATAAAGCGTTCACAGATTTCAAAAAGATTACGAAGGTTTCACAGATTTCAAAAATTAAACCAAGATATAAATGATTTTACAAAGATTTCTAAAGGTTTACAATTTTGCAAAAATATTTCAGACTTCACAAATATTTCAAAAAATTCGCAGATTTCAAAGATTGTACAAATAATTCTATGATTTTACGAATATTTAAAGTATTTCGCAATTATTTCAAAAGTATTTTTAGAAAGATTAAAAACATTTCAATAATTTCACAGATTGCACTAAGAGTTCAATGATTTCCTGAACATTTCAAAACTTTCAGAAAGATTATACCAAAAATCCAATTATTTAACAAATATTTAACAGACTTCAAAAGGTTTCAAAGCTTTCAGAAATATTTCAAGAATTTTACAGATTTCAAAAGATTTCGCAATTATTTAAAAGATTTCGAACGATTTCGCAATTATTTAAAAGATTTAGAACCTTTCAGAAAGATTACAAAGATTTCAAAGATTATAACAAGAATTCAATGACTAACCAAGATTTCAAAGCTTTCATAAATATTTCAAAAAATATTTTAAGGATTTCGCAGATTTCAAAAATAATTCAATGAATTTAGGAATATTTTAAGGATTTCAAAAGATTTCACGATTATTTAAAAGATTTCAAAAGTTTTCACAAGGATATCAAAGCTTAGAAAGATTTTGCAAAGCTTAAACATTTAAAAGATTTCGAAGCTTTCAGAAAGATTTCACAAATATTTAAAGATTTTGCAGTTACTTCAAAACTTTTACAATAATTACAAAGATTACACCAAGAATTCAACGATTTCCTGAAGGCTTATAAACCAGATTTCAATCTCGCTTTATTGCTTTTGAGAAAAGAAAACCATAAAGTCATTTATTGCTTCAAAAATATGTATGAGATATTTTTTCATTTTGTAAATAAAGTTCTTTTCTTCTTCTATTCATGATTTTGCACTTAACTGCTTAATTTACATTCTAAATTAAAATAAAACTTTTTTTAAAGTTTAGGTATCATCTTTTCTTGTGCAATTTATATAATAAAATATATATGTATATTATAATGGCATATTATATATATTAAAAAAAATGTTAATTCCAGAATGCAGATTTTATATATTTTGAAATCAGAGCTATCAGAAATTTCCAAAAAGCCTATTTTTGTACCCAATACAATAAACACATTAAAATAGCATAATTAAAAAAAGTAGTTTTCTTTAAAAGCAGATCTTCTATGAAAAGAATATATTTATGTACTATGTATAAAAATATTTTTATACTCTACAAAGCTATCCAAGATAGAAGCATGCACCCAAATATCTTATCCATATTTATTACCTATATATAATTAAAAACACCATATTATTAGAAAATGTAGAAACTTTTATTTTTATCTAACCAATTAATTATAATAATAATTATAAATAATCCAAAGTCTTTAATTTTATAAGATTTTGTTCAAGATTAAAAATTATTTGTATTTGTTGTTCAAACTTTATACTTACTTTATAAATGTATCAATTAAAAATATTTTAAAGGTCAAATAACAAGAAATGACTCTAATCGATTTTTTTCCAAATAAATATCCAAAAAACATTTACATTGCTCAAATATTGCGAAATTCTGCAAATGAGAATATAAATCGGAAAAAAATGAATTTACAAGGAAAATCAAAATAAATAGAAAAATTAATTTTTTATTCAAAGAATTTCCACCTAACAAATAGTATTTTACAAAAAATTCTAGAGCCCAGAGAAAAAATTTTTCACATAAATTGTGTCCGTAATTTTTTTTGAGATATTCAATATAATTTTATTAACGATTCAATATTTAAAAAAAAATTTCAATCGAAACCCCATAAATTTAAAAATTTTTCAGTTCAATGATTCTCTTTTTGAATTACATTTTAATAGACATATCGACTAGTATTAATTTTTATTCTAAATATTTGTGAAGAAACAAAAACGATTGGAATTAATAAAAATACTTTAAAATCTTTTCAAAAGATTTAATAATTCTTAAAAATGTTGTCACATTAAAATATTTTGGAATCTCTCTACATATAAATTAAAAAAAAAACTAAATTCATTACAATTTTTGGGTTTTTGGAGTAAAATAAATTGTTTTTACACATTTAAATGCAATATAAATTTTTTATTAAAGAATCATGCACATAGGAAGCGTGTGTGAAAGGCTTAGAAATAGAATTGTTTTTCTAAATTAATCAATGTCAAGAAATCGGAGTAATGTAAACAAAATTTAGGAACATATATGTTTCTTAATTTTTCTACGTAAAAATTGATTTTTTTAAATTAAAATCAATCTTAATTGATCTTTTCTAAATCATTCTAAATACAATTTTTTCTATTTAGAGTATAATCAATTTGAAATCAATATTACTAATTAAAACTAAACATTCCTAAAATTCTCTACTTAAATTTGTAATCCTTGAAGTAAAGGAAATTTCTCCCTAACAAAAAAGCGAACTAATGAAATGGAATTTCTGCAATTTCCAAAGGAATCTTTCCTTCCTTAAACTCAATATTAAAAAACGTTAAAGAACCATGAAAGTCTACAAATCGAAACATTTAAATTCACAAGACGACACACACTATCTCGCTCTAGTTCTAGTTACCTTCGATATCGAATGCGGAGTTGATGGAACACTACTCAGTCCAGACAAACTTTCTTCCTTCAAAACCTGAGCTTGATCCCCCGTCAAGAAAATGTCCTTAATCTGAACAGTGATCCTCTTCCCCTCATCAGGTTCAACTACATATTTTGTCGCGTTATTCGATTCCAGGATATCAACAATGATACCACACGGTCCGTAATCTCCATCCTTGGTAAGAGTGTAAACAGAAAGTCCCTTGTTCAGAGTCTTTGGAATCGGCACGATGAATTCCGGTATCAACTGCTTATTCTTCCCATCCAGGAAGTTCACCTTATATTTCGCCTTAGTCTTGTCCACCACAACCCCTGCGTAATAATGATTGTCCGACCACTTGGCGAAGACTTCCTTGCCCATCAATTCGTCAGTCTCACCCACTGGAAGAGTTGAATTTCTTAATCCCTCCACCGACTTCTTCGCCGGAGTGGAAGACCCAGCTGCAACCGCCGTTTTAGTCTTAGTCTCTTTTGCGTTCGAAGAACTCAGATCATCACTGTCCTCTTGAATAGAATTAATAACATTGGGCGAAATCTTTGCCACAATTTTCGTTCTTTTCCTCGCCGCACCTCTCTGTAATCTCTTCGGCGGTCTTCCTTTCTTGGTATTCCGTTGAGGCGTTTCTTTACTAGCTTCCGGAGTCGATGCATGCATCTTCCTCAAAGGCTCATCCAATGAATCAGAAACGCCGTTTTGCAGATCGACTGCACTCAGTTCAGAATTCGCAAAGTTCAAAACCGACATCGAGACCAGATGACAATTCTTCCACTCCTTGGACAACTGATCCAATTCCAAGGGGATTTTCTTCGTGTGCTTTGCAGGGCCTTTCGGCACCGAAAACATCTTGTCCTGGCTAGAAGCTTTGGAAGAACCAGCACTGGATGAAGAAGTTATGGAGCTCACAGTTGAAGTCGACATAATCGAAAACCTTGGATAAGTTGCAGAAGTCACTGAACCGGGAGAACTGTCTTTGTTATCATTTCCAGAAATATCCGCGAGAGACGTAGAGGTGTCAATATGTCTGGTCTGATCACCTGTAGATTCGCAATTTACTGTCAGTAATTCTTTACCTACAATTTCCTTCGTGCTCTCGTCGATGGTGACCAAACACTTCAACCTGACGCAGACGCATATGTCCTTTTCAATCTGCATAGTCTTTGTTGGTGGGGGAAGTGTGTCGTTATCGCTTGAGGATTTGTTTTTGGAATCATCTACCATCGAATCTCCTTCGCCATCGCTGATAACATAAAAAGGCGGGTTGGGAACTCCAGCTTCAGACTTTGTTTTAGAACTCGTATCTTTCGCATCGGAATCACTTGCGGTCGCGTTTTTCGAATCGCTTCCATTCGTGAGCGGAATTTCAGATTTGTGATCGTCCGTAGAATCTTTGCTACCAACGGACTTGTAACTAAAGTCGCTGTTGCTTTTGCTTTCGTAGCAACTTTTGTAAATACTTTCGTCCTTTGCAATATCTGCAATAACTTCTGGCTGCACGCTGTCTTCTTGGGAAGAATCCAAAACGATCTTCTCACCATCGTCATCTATTTCGACAACTTCTGCAGGTTTCGCTTGACTCAGGGAAGAACGGTCGTAGATCACTTCTATGCTCATTCGAGATTTCAGTTCAGCTTTCTCTTCGACTTTTTCTTCTTCTTTTGCTTCAGTTTTCTCTGGAATGTCCTCAGTTTCCATTTTAGCAGGCTCTTCCTTATTTTCAGATCCATCCTCAGGATCCGCATTCGTGTCTGAATCGGTCAGAGCAGCGAGAAGTTCTGACTCTGTGGATTCTTTTTCTGTAAGTGGTTGTTCTAAATGTTCTATAGTATCCATTTCTTCCCCTAATTGCTTCAGAGTGTCTTCTATGCTTTTTGTTTTATCTTCCTCGATTATGGGATTGGATTCTGCGAGTTTTTCTTCTTCCTCGTCACCTTTGGTCTCTTCGTTACCTTTGACCTCTTCGTCACCTTTGGCCTCTTCGTTAACTTTGACCTCTTCGTCACCTTTGGCCTCATCGTTAACTTTGACCTCTTCGTCACCTTTGGCCTCTTCGTCACCTTTGGCCTCATCGTCACCTTTGGTCTCTTCGTTACATTTAGCCTCTTCATCAACTTTAGACTCTTCGTCACCCTTACTCTCTTCGGATTTACTGTCATTTGGAATGTCCTCCTGATTCTCAAGATTTTCATCCTTCAAATCAATTTCATTTTCCAAAACCTCGGGTTGCTTTTCGACAACTTCACTGGATGGATTCTCAACCAAATCCTCCACCAAATTCTCCGATTCCTCTTTTTCTTGAACGTCTTCTTTCTCGGCGAAACTAACATCTCCCGAAAAATCAATCTCTTCGGAAATATTCTTCGATTCGTTTAAATCTCCGTCATTGACTAAGGTGGAGTCATTCTGTATCACTTTGACGTCATCGACAGCATCTATGGCTTCATTCACGAGTTCACATTCCTCTTCCAAAGAATTCTCATTCTCATTCTCCAAATCCGCGTTTTTTGGAATATCTTCATCATTGTTCTCTCCTTCCACGATATTCTCCGATTCCAAATCCTTTAAAACCTCTTCCTCAATCGGTTGCGTGTCCTGCGTCGATTCCTGAGTTTCCGGAATGATTACAGATTCATCATTTTCAATTTCTTTCTGTAAATCTTCTTTCTGAGAATCTGCCGCGTCATCGAGCGGAACAGTGTCAGCCTCCATTGCCTCAGTTTCTTCCGGCAATTCATCTTCTAAATCGACTTTATTCTTCTTAAACGTAAGTTCGTTTTCCAAAGAATCATTGAAAGAGCCAGCTTTCCGTTTTAGAAAGTTCACATCTGCATTGGCAGACAGTTTTTTTGATGGAGATGAGAGACAGTGAGGAGGAGTGCCGTGCACGACGTCTTCATCGTCTTCTGGTCCTTCCATTGTTTGGTTCTCGTTGTCGAAAATATCCTTATTTTCATTGTTGCCCATTGCCTTTTCTGCAAGTTCACTCTCTTTCTCCATACTCACATCTTCGGTATCAATTGCTCCTGAATCTTTAATTGGTCCTTCGGGTAATTCAGCTGCAAACTCTTGGGAAGCCCCGGTGTCTATTAGATGAAAATCTTGACTCTCGTTATAGCTCGTACTGTTGTTTGGATTTTTGTTGAATTGAGAATCTGATTCCGATTCTTCAAAAAAAGTGTCCTGTGTATCCGACGGCACTTCGGATTTTGCGAAGTCGGACATGATTGATTACAGAAGCCGTATCGTATTTATCCAATCTTG
The DNA here is from genome assembly GCA_932195095.1 of Andricus curvator. NCBI lineage: Eukaryota > Metazoa > Arthropoda > Insecta > Hymenoptera > Cynipidae > Andricus > Andricus curvator. The sequence goes on along the minus strand of CAKNYM010051381.1, from coordinate 40,805 downwards.
TTCAGTGCCCTGAAAAATAATGAATATTATTATTTACAGTTGAAGCATTGCTTTTCCACGAACGGAAAAGTAATAAGTGTTTATTCTGCTCAATTCTTACTATCCTAATGTAAGTAGGTCAGCATATTCATGTGAAAGACATAAATTCAATGCATGAAGTCTCATAAGTTCTGATATTTGATATTGAAGTAAGTCAGAGTGAATATATGAGTTTTACGTTCTGGAAACCCAGAAACTGCAAAAGCAATTTTTTTAATTCATTTTGGCTTCAAGACCAAACATAGCAAACATAGCAACAAAAATGTAATTTTTTTTTCTTCAATAATTATTGGTAGAAAAAGGATCGTATAACAAGAATTTTAAACATTTGGAACTAATTTTTGGTTATTCTTGGGAATAAATCTTATTTTTAATTCATGGAATGCAATGTTTTGTATAATTTTTCACTATTTTGAAACATGTTCTCTTGTGGTATTTTTATGATCCGTACATATTAGGGCGATTGAAAAAAATATTATTTTTGAATCTGAACACACACTAGCCTAAGATCGGACATGATTTAAAATCCCCTATTTGAGTTTCGTCTTTTTTAATGATTTCTTGTTTGTTTTTATTTTCGCAATATCTTGAAAAAGCATTTATTAAATTTTTATACGCATAAAAATACCCCCTTTTGATTTACCGTAATTGTAAATAATTTAATGGAATTTTTTAATTTAATTTTTAGGAAAAATAATCATTTTTTTCTTACTTCTTTCACATTTTTCTATAATAAGTAAATATAATTAATTTACTTATTGTATTTTGTAATTGGAACAAAGTATGTAAAATTTTTATAGAAAAATGTGAAACAAGTAAGATTAAATTATTATTTTCTTAAAAAATAAGTTTTAAATTTTACATTAAATGATGTGCAATCATTATAATGTTAAGGGCGATAATTCTACATGTATAAAAATGTAATATATGCATTTTCAAGTCATTAAAAAAATAAAAACAAAAGATCAATTAAAAAGACAAAACTTAATAAATAGGGGTCCTCTAAATCATATCCTATTTTGATTTTTTTGTTTGAAAATTTGTTGACTAAAAAGGTACAACAATATGCTCGTGTGCATATTCAGATTCAAACATTTTTTGTCTTATAAAATTAAGCACCCTAGTATATTGTCTCTAAAAATAAAAAAAGGTACAATAATTTTATTTATATAATTATATTAATCTCACGAACCGCTTTCTGAATGAGAAATGTTTCTTAAAAAGAGACTACTTTAATAAAAAAGTGATACAAAAATTTAATTTTGTAGAAATTTCTATAAGCTTGTTAACTTAAAATTTCCTACCACTTAAAAAGTTTAAATTTGAAAGTATTCGATTCGGAACATACTCCATTAATAATTGTTAATTTTTTGTAAAATTTGACAATTTTGTAAATTTAAATCTGAGATTAACCCATTTTAAACCTTTTCAGTTTAAGATAGCGTATAGTTTTCGCGAAATTTATATCTAAAATCATTGAATTTTGAACGATTTAAATTTTAAACGCGATGTAATAATTCAAAGATATTAACATCGAAAAAATTTGATTGAAAATTGTTCAGCTTTAAATGGGATATTTGAAATTTTCAAATTCATAAAGCTTGAAACAGAGATTATAGAATTAAAAAACAAGTTATTATTATGGGTTCAAATTTTTTAACTTTACAATTTTGAAGGATTTAAATATTCAATCAAACAATCTATCTCCAGCCTTTGATTTAAAACTAGTTAACTTGAAAATTGTACCACTTTGAACGAATTAAATTTTGAATTTTTGAATAATTTTTTAATTTAAATATTTAATCAAAACATCGATGTCCATTCTTTTATTTAAAACTAGTTAAAACTTGAAAATTGTACCACTTTGATCGATTTAAATTTGCATTGATTCAATCATGAATGATTTCAATCTGAACTTATTAATTTTACAATCGTTTTTAATTTGAAATTATTCAATTTTGAACTTTACAATTTGAAAATTTTCCATTTCTAACGATTCAATGAGGAAGTAGAAAAGCATATTTCAGAGAATAAAAGAAATATATAATGGAATCTAAAAAATTAGAATTTTGTAAAATCCAAAATAGTTGACAAATTATTTCTATTTTGAATCAGAAAACTTAATTAGAATGTTTGGAGTAATTATATCAACTTCGAAACTTCGATTCTACTTCAAGATATTAATGAAAATATAGAAATTTTAAAAGTTTAATGGCGAATTTTGAACGATTTAAATTTGAATTTATTCAATCATGAATTATTTGTTTGACAATCGTTTTTTAATTCGAAATTGTTCAATTTTAATCTTATTAAGTTGAAATTATTCAATCATGAATTGTTTTGTACTCGTTTTTAATTAGAAATTTTGAGCTTTTCAATTTCTAACGATTCAATAAGGAAGTAGAAAAATCTATTTCAGATAATAAAATATTGTGTAAAGGAATCTGAAAAAGTCATAATTTTTTAAAATCCAAAATATTTGACAAATTATTTTTTTTTATGCCGGAAACTTAATTAGAATTTTTGGAATGGTTATATCAATTTCGAACCTTCGATTCTACTCTAATATATTTAAAAAATTATAGAAATTTTAAAAGTTTAATGTCCAAATTTGAAAAATTTAAATTTGAATTTATTAAATCATTAATTATTTGTTTGATGATCGTTGCTTATTTGAAATTGTTCAATTTTGATTTTATTAAGTGGAAATTATTCAATCATGAATTTTGTTTTAGAATCGTTTTTAATTTGAAATTGTTCAATTTTCAACTTTTCAATTATGAATTATTTGTTGTATACTCGATTTTAATTTAAAATTTCTATTGATTCAATGAGGAAGTAGGAAAGTCTATTTCCGAGAATACAAGAAATATGTAAAGGAATCTAAAAAATTAGAATTTTGTAAAATCCAAAATAGTTGACAAATTATTTCTATTTTGAATCAGAAACTTAATTAGAACGTTTTTGTAGTAGTTATATCAACTTCGAAACTTCGATTCTACTTCAAAATATTAATGAAATTATAAAAAATTTTAAAAGTTTAATGACGAATTTTGAACGACTTAAATTTGAATTTATTCAATCATGAATTATTTATTTTATAATAGTTTTTAATTTGAAAATTTACCATTTGTAACGTTTTAATAAGAAAGTAGAAAACTTTATTTCAGAGAATAAAATCAATATGTAAAGAAATCTAAACAAATCATAATTTTGTAAAGTCCAAAATAAATATTTAAATTTATTCAATCTGAAATTATTTGTTTTATAGTCGTGTTTAATTTAAAATTGTAAAATTTTGAACTTTTAAATTAAAAATTTTGCAATTTATAATGTTTCAATAAGGAATGTGATGAAAAAATTTTGTAATTAAAATTATTCAATATTTTTGCTTTGTAATTGAAAAGCTCAATTTTTGAAAGCCTTATTTAAAATCATTAATTGAAAGGTATAACTTTGATATTTAAAAATTTGAAATTGTTCAACTTTGAAATTTTGCAATTTCTAATGTTTCAATAAGAATTTTTTTTTTAATTTTTAATTGAAATTATTCAATATGAAGTATTTGTAATTAAAAAGTTAAATTTTTAAAGCCTTTTTTAAAATTATTAATTCAAAGATATAACTTTGATATTTAAAAATGTAAAATTGTTCAATTCTCAACTTTTCAATTAGAAAGTTTGCAATTTCTAATGTTTCGACAAGAATTTTTTAAAAACATTTTGTAATTAAAATTATTCAAATTGAAGGCTTTGTAATTAAAAAGCTCCATTTTGGAAAGCCTTATTTAAAATGATTAATTGAAAGGTATAACTTTGATATTTAAAAATCTAAAATTGTTCAATTTAGAAATTTTGTAGATTAAAATGTTTCAGTAAGCATTTTTTTAAAACATTGTTTAATTAAAATTATTCAATATGAAGTCTTTGTAATCAGAAAGTTAAAACATTGAAAGCCTTTATTAAATTATTAATTCACAGGTATAATTTTGATATCTAAAAATGTGAAATTTTTCAATGTTGAACTTTTCAGTTTGGAAAATTTCTAATGTTTCAATAAGGAATTTAAAAAAACACACATTTTTCAATTAAAATTATGCAATATGAAGGCTTTGTAATTAAAAAGCTCAATTTTTGAAAGCCTTTTTTAAAATGATTAATTGAAAGGTATAACTTTGATATTTAAAAATCTGAAATCGTTCAATTTTGAAATTTTGTAAATTAAAATGTTGCAATAAGCATTTTTTAAAAACATTGTTTAATTAAAATTATTCAATATGAAGTCTTTGTAATCAGAAAGTGAAAATATTGAAAGCCTTTTTTAAAATTATTAATTCACAGGTATAACTTTGATATCTAAAAATGTGAAATTTTTCAATATTGAACTTTTCAGTTTGAAAATTTGCTATTTTTAATGTTTCAATAAGGAATTAAGAAAAAACACATTTTTCAATTAAAATTATTCAATATGAAGGCTTTGTAATTAAAAAGCTCAATT
>CAKNYM010051381.1:0-32748 GCA_932195095.1 Andricus curvator | reverse complement strand
TTTTATTGAAAATTCGTCCTTTTTTGTAGAAAATTTATCTTCTTGATTAAAAATTTTTTTTTAACTGAATATTTGACAATTCCATTTTTAATTGAAAATGTATTTTTTTTTTTAGAAACTTCAACTGTTTTGTTCAGAATTGATGTATTTTGTTGAAAATTCGTATTTTTCGGTAGAAAATTAATTTTTTTGATTGAAAATTTATCATTTTTGCTGAAAATTAAACTATTTAGTTAAAAATTATTGTGTTTTGTTAATTATTTGTCTTTTTTGGTAGAAAGTTTGTCTACTTTGTTGAAAATTAATGTTTTCGGTTAAAACTTCCTCGCTTTTGGTAGAAATGTTATCATTTTTTGTTAAAAATTCAACTGTTTGATTGAAAATTAATCATTTGTTTTGGTTGAGGATTCAACTATTTCGTTGAGTATTCGTCTTTTTCAGTTGAAAATTAGTTTTTTTAACTGAATATTCAACTATTCCATTTTTATTGAAAATTCATCTTTTTTCAGTGGAAACTTCAACTATATGGCTGAAAATTAATGTATTTTTCTGAAAATTCGTATTTTTCAGTTGAGTCTTCTTGTATTTTGTTTAATATTCGTATTTTTTTGTAGAAAATTGACCTTCTTGATTAAAAGTCAATCCTTGTGGTTAAAAATTCATCTATTTTATTGAAAATTCGTCCTCTTTTGTAGAAAATTTATCTTCTTGGTTCAATTTTTTTTAACTGAATATTTAACTATTTCATTTTTCATTGAAAATGTATTTTTTTGTAGAAACGTTAACTTCTTGGTTCAAAATTGACGTATTTTGTTGAAAATTCGTATTTTTCGTTAGAAAATTAATTTTCTTGTTTGAAAATTCATATTTTTTGTTGAAAATTCAACTACTTGTTTGAAAATTATTGTGTTTTGTTGAATATTTGTCTTTTTTTTTTGGTAGAAAATTTATTTTCTTTGTTGAAAATTAATGTTTTCGCTTTAAAATTCATCTATTTTGTTAAAAATTCCTCTCTTCGGGTAGAAATGTCATCATTCTTGGTTAAAAATGCAACTGTTTAGTTGAAAATTTATAATATTTTCAGGTTGAGGATTCAACTTTTTCTTTGAGTATTCTTCTTTTTTAGTTGAAAATTAGTTTTTTTTAAGCTGAATATTCAACTATTCCATTTTTATTGAAAATTCATCTTTTTTTCAGTAGAAACTTCAACTATTTGGTTGAAAATTGATGTATTTTTTTTTAAATTTGTATTTTTCAGTTGATTCTTCTTGTATTTTGTTTAGTATTCACCTTTTTTGGTATAAAATTTACCTGCTTGGTTAAAAATAAATCCTTGTGGTTAAAAATTCATCTATTTTATTAAAAATTCGTCCTTTTGGTAGAAAATTGATCTTCTTGGCTGATAATCAATGCTTTTGGCTTAAAATTAATCTCTTTTGGTAGAAATTTCATCTTCATTGGTTAAAAATTCAACTGTTTGGTTAACAAATGATCATCTGTTTGGTGGAGGATTCAACTATTTTGTTAAAAACAAATTTTTTGTTTAAACATTCATCATATTAGTTATAAATTTATCTCTTCCAATAAAAATTCGTGTTTTTTAGTAAAAAATTAATTTTTGTGACTCAAAATTTAACTATTCCATTTCCTATTGAAAATTTATCTTTTTTTAGTAGAAACTTCACCTATTTGGTGAAAATTTCGTGTATTTTATTGAAAATTCGTATTTTTCGATAGAAAATTAATCTTCTTTGTTGAAAATTAATCTGTTTTAGTTGAGGATTCAACTATTTTGTTGAATATTCGTCTTTTTGGTTGAAAATTAATTTTTCAAGCCGAATATTTAACGATTCTTTTTTTGATTGAAAAAGGATCTTTTCTTTTAGTATAAACTTCAACTATTTGTTGAAAATTCATGTACTTTGTTGAAAAATTATTTTTTGCAGCAAAAAATTAATTTCCTTGGTAGAAAATTCATCTTTATGATTGGAAATTGAACTATTTGGTTAAAAATTATTGCATTTTGTTGAAAATTCGTCTTTTTTGGTTGAAACTTTATCTTCTTGATTGAAAATTAATGCTTGTGGTTAAAAATTCATCTGATTTATCGAAAATTTCTCCCTTTTGGTAGAAATGTCATAATTTTTTGTTAAAAATGCAGCTATTTGGTTGAAAATTAATAAACTGTTTTGGTTGAGGTTTCAACTATTTCCTTGAATATTCATGTTTCTTGGTTGAAATATTAACTATTATATTTTTTCGTCGATAATTCATATTTTTGGATGGAAAGTTAACTTTGTTAAAAAATAATTTTTTGTTTAAAGATTCATCATTTTAGCTACAAATTCATATCTTCGTTTGAAAATTTAACTGTTTTTTTGAAAATTCTGTTTTTGTTGTTGAAAATTAATGGTTTCAACTGAAAATTTAACTATTCGATTTTTGGTTGAAAATGTATCTTTTTTGATAGAATATTCAACTATTTGGTTTATAATTCATCTATTTTATCGAAAAATCGTATTTTTTTAGTAGAAAATTAATCTTCTTCGTCGAAAATTCATATTTTTGGTTAAAAATGTATCTGTTTTGATGAAATTGCAATGTTTTTACTTGAACGATTCGATATTTAAATTGTTCCATATTGAATTAAATATGGTACCCAAATTAATTTGATTAAAAAAGTCTGCAATATTGAAATTAAAATTATTTTTATTTACAATTTTCTGGTTTTCTAGTTCTTAACCTTAATTAGTCACACGGGGTGAAATTCAGCCCAAAAAAGTTTCGAGCCCCTCGTAGAGGAGCTCGTTACCTTAACTTCGCCGATTTTGTTTAAATATTTGAACAATTAATTTTGGTTACGAAAACTAAAAGATCATCTTTTGCCATCCTTAAATAATACCTAGCAATTTTCTTAGATTTTTAGGACTCATTGGGACCCAGTGTGACTATTATGCGATTCTACTGAAGTGTGACTAATTAGGGTTAATGTAAAGCATCCAAATATAAATATGGCAGTAATAGTCACTTTTTAGCTTAAATTAATCACTTTTTCAATTATGAAATCATTCAGATTTACAATGCCTAATTCTAAAATCTTTCTCTTTAGAAAATTTCCATTTTAGTTCTTTATTTTATGCGTAAATTTTTTATTGAAGGTGTTTTAAAATGCAGTTTTGAAGAATTAAAAAAATAAGAGCGTTTGAAATTGAAAATTTGTGGTGAAAACGTTTTAAGTTGATCAACTGTACAAATGTGAACATCCGATTGAAACAATATAAACTATTTAAAAATTTTAAATAATTTTAAATTAATAGATTCATAATTAAACACTTTTATTAAATAAAAAATTCTTTTTAAATATTGTTTCAGTTTAAAGTATTAAATTTTTAACCCATTCAATTAAAAAAATTTGATTAAGAAAAAGAACAGTTTTTCAATATTTAACAATATTTGCCTGTTTATTCAAAGTCAACCACTATAAATCAAATATTCAGAATAAATAATATTAAATTGAATTTTTGGAAACAGAAAGCCTTGAATCCTTAAAATTTCAGAGAGCTAAACTTAAACTTTAAATGTTACAATTTTAATTGCTCTATTTTCAAAATATTTAATTTGTAAGTGAAATGTGTAATAACAATTGAACAATTATTAATTTTTGAAAATTCGAGTAAGTTTAAGAGATATTTAGAAGTTTTGTAAAGATTCAAACCTAATTTCAAAGTAAAAAGATACCAAAAAAATCTTAACAAACTGTAGATATTTGAAGTTTTCGAAATCAAATTTTCAAGCTTTTTACGAGTTTCGAAAGGTACTGAAATAATGGAAATTTTTTAAGATTCCTGATAAAATTTGTAATGATATTTTGTTCAAAATAATTAATTTTGGGTGAATATTTCAAAATATTTAAATACAAAATTTTAAAAATAAATAACAAATAAACAATTATTATTTAGAAGAAATCTCTTACACCTTCCGTCAATCGGTCTTCAACCGAATAACATATCGAAATATTCATTCACACCTCCGGAAAATTCAGTGAAGTATAGTAATATTTAAATAATCTTTCTAAATAAAATATTACTAGAATTATCTGAATTTTCCGAAGGTTTGAATGGATATTCCGATATAGTGGTCGGTCGTCGACCGATTGCCGAAGGTGTAAAACAGCCTCATGTTTAAGAGCTATTTAAAAGTTTTGAAAAGATTACAAAATAATCTAAAATTTGAAAAAAAAAAAATAAACAAAATGTAGATTTTTGAAGATTTGAACAAAAATTCGTTTAACTTTTAAAGCATTTTGAAAGGTTTTGAAAGAACTAAAAAAATTTATTAAGATTGCTAGGAAAATTGAAAATGATTTTTCTGTTGAAAAATTAATTTCATAGGAATATTTAAAAAGATTTGAAATGATTACAAAAATTGTTTAAATAGAATCTGCCCAATTTTTTAGCCATTTTTTTTTTTAATTTTGCAGAATTAAGAAAAATTGAAAAAATCGAGTGGATTTTTGAAGCTTTTAAAATTGAATTTTGAAGATTCTTGAGAATTTTGAAAGGTTCCCAGATAATAAGTAAAATTTCTTAAGATTCCTGGGAAAATTTTTTATTAATTTTTATTTTGAAAAAAATATGTTAAGAAAATATTTCAAAACAAAAACAAATTTTTATCTATAAATAACAATTTAACAATTAATAAATTTTAACGACTAAATAAAAATAATTTAACTTCTAATTTAAAAAGTGTGGTTTTATATATTTTCTAATCTTTTCTTCAAAGGAGTTCCACTTTGAGTGTTTTAATTTGCGGTTCGGTTTTTATAACTTCAAATGAAAAAAATGTTTTTGAGTGAATTTTTTACGTCGATTAAAAAAGGTCACCCTGTAATAATGCTAATTTCTACAACTTAAATTATTTTTGTAATAAAAAACCATTATTATTTACAGCATATCTGCAGAATGACATCAAAAATAAATAAGAACGCTATCGAGATGAATATTGAAAGCTGTTTAAAAATGTTGTCGACGATGCAACAATTTAATGAAGCTACCATGAAGCTAAGATGTAAGTTTCAGAATCTTCTACGTATTTTCTTTATCATTATCCACTGATTAATTATTATTATTAGTGTTGGTATACAATAATCTTTCATGTTTCATATATCTAAATATAAATATAGGTTGGTTTTGGCTTTTGGTTAAAAATACGTCTATTTTATAGAAAATTCATCTCTTTTGGTAGAAATTCCATCTTTTTTGGTTAAAAATGCAACCATTTAATTGACAATTAATAATCTGTTTTAGCTGAGGATTCAACAATTTTGTTCAAAATTAATTTTTGTTGTCGAAGATTCATCATTTTAGTTGTAAATTCATATCTTTGGTTGAAAATTGAACTATTTTGTTGAAAATTCGTTTTTTTTGTCGTTGAAAATTAATTTTTTTAACTGGAAATTGAACTATACTATACTTTCGTTCCATTTCGTCACTGCCAATTAAAACAAATCATTTGAATCCAATCATCAATGTAATTTCAGATATTATATAATTTCGGCCAAATCTAGAGATAGCAGATCAAAGTTTAGTAAAAAATAATTTTTTTCTATCAATAACGAAATTGAACGAAAGTTTCGGTCGGGTCCCTGAAAAATTCATCTATTTTATTGAAAATTCCTGTCTTTTGGTAGGAATTTCATCTTTTTTGGATAAAAATGAAACTGTTTGACTGAAAATTAATAATCTGTTGTGTTTGAGGATTTAACTATTTCGTTGAGTATTCGTGTTTTTCGTTGAAAATAATTTTTTTTTACTGAATATTGAACTATTATATTTTTTATTGAAAATTTATCTTTTTCAGTAGAAATTTCAACTATTTGATTGAAAATTCGTGTTTTTCGGTAGAAAATTAATTTTTTTGGTTGAAAATTCGTTTTTTTTTCGCAGAAAATTTATCTTTATGATAGAAAATTAATGCTTGTGGTTAAAAATTGATTCATTTGATTGAAAATTCGTCTTTTTCGTAAAAAAAATATATCTTTCTGGTTGAAAATTAATGCTTGTGGTTAAAAATTCGTCTGTTTTATTGCAAATTCATCTTTTTGATAGAAACTTTATCTTTTTAGGTTAAAAATGCAACTGTTTGGTTGAGGATTCAACTATTTCGTACATAATTAATTTTGTTTGTTTGAAGATTCTTTATTTTAATTATAAATTCATCTCTTTGGTTGAAAATTTAACTATTGTGTTAAAATTCTTTTTTATTTGAAAATTAATTTTTATAGCTGAAAATTTAACTTTTCCATTTTTTATTGGAAATTTATCTTTTTCAGGTAGAAAATTCACCTATTTGGTTAAAAATTCATGTATTTCGTCTAAAATTAGTCTTTTTCCGTAGAAAATGTATCTTTTCGGTTGAAAATTAATATATTTGGTAAAAAATTAATCTATTTTATTTCAAATTCGTATTTTTTGGTAAAAAATTTATCTGATGTGTCGAAAATTAATGCTTTCTGTTAAAAATTCATTTATTAGATTGAAAATTTCTCTCTTTTAGTAGAAATTTAATATTTTTTGGTTAGAAATTCAACTGTTTGGTTGAGGATTCAACTATTTCGTTGAGTATTTGTCTCTTTTGGTAGAAAATTATTCTTTTTGGTTGAAAATACATGTATATTATTTTGAAAATTCGTCTTTTTTGGTAGAAAATTAATTTTCTCGGTTGAAAATTCATCTTTTTGGCTGAAAATTAATAATCTGTTGTGTTTGAGGACTTAGCTATTTCGTTGAGTATTCGTCTTTTTGGTTGAAAATTAATTTTTTTTACTGAATATTTAACTATTATATTTTTCATTGCAAATTTATCTTTTTTAGTAGAAATTTTAACTATATGGTTGAAAATTTCTTGCATTTTGTTGAAAATTCGTGTTTTTCGGTAGAAAATTAATTTTCTTGGTTGAAAATTCGTTTTTTTCCAGCTAATTTATCATCTTAATTGAAAATTAATTATTGTGGTTAAAAATTGATCTATTTTATTGAAAGTTCGTCTTTTTGATAAAAAAAATATCTCTGGTTGAGGATTCAACTATTTCGTTCATAATTAATTGTTTTGTTTGAAGATTCTTTATTTTAATTATAAATTCATCTATTTGGTTGAAAATTTAACTATTGTGTTGAATTTTTTTTTAATTAATTTTTACAGCTGAAAATTTAAGTTTTCCATTTTTGATTGGAAATTTATCTTTTTTAAGTAGAAAATTCACCTATTTGGTTAAAAATTCATGTATTTTGTCTAAAATTCGTCTTTTTCCGTAGAAAATTGATCTTTTCTGTGGATAATTAATGCTTTTGGTAAGAAATTCATCTATTTTATTTCAAATTCGTCTTTTTTGGTAAAAAATTTATCTGATGTGTCGAAAATTAATGCTTTCTGTTAAAAATTCATTTATTAGATTGAAAATTCCTCTCTTTTAGTAGAAATTTAATCTTTTTGGTTAGAAATTCAACTGTTTGGTTGAGGATTCAACTATTTCGTTGAGTATTCGTCTCTTTTGGTAGAAAATTATTCTTTTTGGTTGAAAATTCATGTATATTCTTTTGAAAATTCGTCTTTTTTGGTAGAAAATTAATTTTCTTGGTTTAAAATTCATCTTTTTGGTTGAAAATTAAACTAGTTGGTTGAAAATTAGTATTTTTTTGGTAGAAAATTTATCTTATTGGTTGAAAGTTTATGCTTTTGGTTAAAAATGGTCTCTTTTATTGAGAATTCATCTCTTTTGGTAGAAATTTCATCTTTTTTGGTAAAAATGAAAGTGGTTGACAATTAATAATCTGTTTTTGTTGGGGATTCAATTATTTTGTTCAAATTTAATTCTTTTCTGCGTCATTTTAGTTGTGGATTCGCATCTTTGAGAGAAAATTGAACTATTACGTTGAAAATTCGTTTTTTTAGTTGAAAATTCATCTTTTTCAATGAAAGATGAACTACTTTATTAAACAAGAATTTTGTTGTTGAAGGGTTATCATTATAGTTGAACAGTCATCTCTTTATTTGAAAATTTTACTATTTTGTTGAAATCTTTCTTTTTTTGTTGAAAATTAATCGTTTTAACTGAAAATGTAACTATTACATTTTTGGTTGAAAATGTATCTGTATGGTAGAAAATTCAACTATTTGATTTAGAATTCATACATTTTGTCGAAAATTCGTGTTTTTTTTTTAGAAAACTAATCTTCTTGGTTGAAAATTCATCTTTTTGATTAAAATTTCATCTATTTGGTAAAATTGCAATATTTTTACTTGAAAGATTCGGAATATAAAGCGTTTCATATTGACTTCAATATGGTACCTAGATTATTTTATTTAAAAGAATTAATTCCCCTATTTTCGTGAAATATCATCCTATTTACTCTGTTCTGTGAGCATTTCAGGCTGTAAATTCTGCAATATTAAAATTTAGATTATTTTAATTTGCAATTTTCTGGTTTTCTAGTTCCTATTGTAAAACATCGAAATATAACATTATAAATACGGCAGTAGTAGTCACTTTTTAGCTTAAATTAGTCACATTTACACTTTTTCAAGTGCGGAAGTTTATTAATTAAAAATACTAAATCTAGAAAAAAATTGTTCTCATTTCAGTGGAAGTTGCCGAAATGCAACTGAAAATGCTATCACTTTATAAAGCTCCGAGCTTGCAATTGTTGCAGCTTCTCGTAAACATACCAGGAAGCTGCCAAATGAACGACTCAAACCCATACATTGACGAGGCTATGGAGGTTACTACAAAAAATAATTCCAAGTAATTATAGTCATAGATTTCGTACAATTGACTACTGTTAATTACGAGGATGCAATCCTTATGTGATTTTGATTTCCATTTCTCAATTTTATTTCAAGTTATAATTATGAAATATTTATAAAATGTTAATCCTGGATTCAGAAGTAATAAAAATGATTATTTATCTTTAAATATATTTATTGTATATCCGCTTATTAGACTGATACATATACAGAGCAGTATACAAGTCTGATGTCAACATAAATATATATATATAATTATTTCAATATATAGATTTGTAGAATGCGTAAACAGTAACCACTTAATGGAGCGTATATATTTTTATATATATTTCTTAAAAGTAATTATCAGTACGTTTACTTTTGTACGGCCACTTGTTTCTCTTCTTTCCTCTGGACGTAAATTGAGATCCTATTCAACCATAAAATCTATTTATTAATTCAAGCATAAAATATATAGGAAAATATAATAACAAATACATATATTTATTCGTTTCTCGAATCGGTCTAAGAGATTCTCTCCAAACCTTTTTAAGCATCTTCACTCTGGGGAAGATTATACATATTTTAACAAGGAAGTGAAAAATATAATCCAAATCTTGATCATTTTTTCAAAAGTAGTCGAACTGATAGCAATTTTCTAATTCATGACAGATTACAATTTTTACGGTTTCGTTGTCAACATATTTTCAATTGTAAATTATGGCGAAATATAAATTACAGATCTTATTTATGCTCAAAGATGCGAGTGCACAAATTTACAACATTTATTAAGTCAATATAGTATACATTTATTTTGCAATTTTAATCATCTTACAAGAATATTTAGATGAAATCGTCAAAATTAGAGTGATCGAGAAAATCAGTCGCCAGGCTGAAGAATTAAAAAAAAAAATATATTTTTTGTTTCAAAAAGCATCGAAATCAGGAAAAAACTATTTCAGCCAATCCTGGTTGACTTACTTGGGATGCTGATTGGCTGAGCACTACTTCCGCTCTTCCGTCCAGTCAGCAATTCCTCATTTCCCCGCGAAAAATTCAACAAGGATACTTTTAAAAGATTTAAAAAAATATTTACACTTGTTTCGACAAACTTTTCTCAAGTAATCACATTCAGTTTTCACTGCTCTTTTAATTTTACAAGGAAAAAGAAAGATTGAAATAGGTGAATATTTGAACAATTATATCAAGTTTTTGAATTTTAATATCCTTAAAATTTGAAAAGATTTTAAAGATTAATGTCTGGCGACCAATTAAATATTACCCATCGAACACTTTTTTTAATTGATCTATTCGTTCAGACTGGGCAAATTTTGATTTATTCGCCAAAACAATCACACACAATGAATTGTAATTATTAATAGATATATTGAAGCGTGATTGATGTAGTTAAAATTTTTGGACTTACAATTAGGCACACAAAACGTGCAAGCATCAGCAGAAAGGACTGGGTATACAAGTTCTTTCGATTACAAGCTACCAATTACATTCGATTTAGACAAGATAATTCAAATACTTTCAACATTGACAATTTGTAAGTTAACGTGATTGTCTTATACTCACAATCTCAAAAATAATTGTAATCTGTAACTTGTAAGTAATGACACTTTTCAATGTAGCACCTGTTGAAACCAAAATCCAAGCGTATATATCTCTATGCGTATAATTTCTATTCACGGTAATAAATCTCCATGAAAAACTCTCCGTAAGGGGCTATCCATAAATTACGTAACACATTTTTGTTTGGACCCCCCTTCCCCCACCTACGTTACATAATTTTTCCAAATATTTGCAGCCATGTCTTTTTTAATACAATTTATTTACCCGAGACACCTGAATTACCATTCTTTTTTTTTGTATAAAGAAATCTATTTCACATGTGAAGGGTGGCAGTACAGAACTAGATAACCAGCAAAAATGGGCATTTTTCAAAAGAGCGAAAAAAACATTCTATAAAATGGAAATCACTATTTAAAGATCAAACAAATTTCCACTCTTGAGCCAATGTTGCAGAATTGAGACCAAAAAAATTAGCTCAAAAAAAGTTATCCAGGATCGAGGAATTGGACGAGGAAGTTGACAATATCAAATAGACCGTAACGTAAAATAGGACCAGGCTTGACTGCGGATTGCGATAAAAAATTCAATTTTTAGTTTAAAAATAAAATAAAATCATGTCCCTGAGATATTGTTTCTAAATGCGAATAATTAAAGCTTGATGTAAAAGAGTCGGCCAATTCCAAAAAAATCAACTGAGAATTTTGAGATTAAAATTTTATGGATTTTGGAAATCGGGTACGGATAGCGATTAAAACCCGTGATATGAGGATGATGAATAAGTATAAAAAATGATTCTGTTCCGAGAAAATCAGATTGAAGATCGCACTATCACAGTATGACAAAGTTACAAGACATTTTTTTGCCAAAAACCCGAAAAAAATCCTTTTTTCATTAAACTATAATAATTTCAAGAAATATCAATGCTAGAAGGTTGAAAAAATTATTACTGCGTGAAAATTGTAACTGAATTGTAAATTAAATTTGCAATACATTAAAAAAATGTATCAAAATATGATATTTTGAAAAAATTATTTTACCACAATGTGTATTTGATATTTTAAGAATTTTGTATGCAATAAACCCTTTTTTTGATTGATACGTTGGCTATCTAGTTCTGTACTGCAACCTTTATATGTAAAAAATTATAAGAATTTCCAAAAAATAAATCAACTCTGTCATTTTTAGGAACTGTTCACAATTGAAGAATTTTTAATAGCAAATCTGTAAAATTGAATAAATTTTAAATCTTCAAAATTGAACTATTTAAAAAATTAGTCTAAATTTAAATTGAAATTCAATTGCAAATCTTCAAAATTGAAGAATTTTTCTTTGTAAATCTTCAAAATTGAACTACATATTCCAGAAAAACGTTTGAAATTAGAGCATTATGAAAATCTACAAACATTCCAAATGAATGAATCTTCAATTGAAAGTTTTCTAAATTGAAGAATTTTCCATTGTAAATCTTCAAAATTGTAAAATTTTGAAACGTAAATCTTTCAAATTGAGAAGTTTCTATTTTGAAAATTTACAATGAAAATTTAAAAAAATTTTTTTAATTTGAAAGATTTAGAATTGAAAAGTTTTCACTTTAAATCTTCAGAATCATCCAAATTTAAGAATTTTGATTTAGAAATCTTCAAAATTAAAGAGTTTTCAATTCTAAGTCTTCAAAATTGACCCATTTCAAAAAGATGTTCAAAATTTTATAGTTTTTCGTAGTTTTTAACGTTTTTTAACTATAAACATTCAAAATTAAACAAGTTGGCGAATTTTAAATTGTAAATATCATCAAACTGGATAAGTGTCGAAAGTGGGAGACATCAGAAAGATTCAGAATTCCAGAATCACTCAGAAAAATGTTTATTTTTAATTATAGAAATCGTTTCTTTAACATGATTTTTGTCATTTAAACAAAAATAACTTTAAAATTCAAAACATTTTCTTAAATTAAAGAAAAATCTTGTTGGAACAAAAAACTATTTATTGAAATCAAAGTAATTTCTTTGAATCAAGAGACATTTCTTTTGATCAAAGAAAATTTTCTTTGACTGAGAGCGAATGAATATTTCTCTTTAATTCAAAGAAATTTTCTTTGAATTAAAGAATTTTTTTCTGAATGTCTTTTGACATCTTATTATGATTTCAAATCTCAAATAAAAATAAAAATTGTATGAAAACTGATGCAGATATTTTAATCTTTATATTAATTTATAATTATTAATTATATTCTATAGTACTTTAAATCTAAGCATATATTTTAATTTGATAATTAGGCAAACAAAATAAAAAGTATGTTATAAGCGCGCTATTTCTGCTATTTTTTAAGCTACTAGTACACATATCCAATTATTTAATATATTTTATTTTTCTGAAGTTCATTTTAATGAGAAAATTTTGCTTTTGCGTGCAGATTTTTTTTGCGGTTTATTTTTGTAAATAGTTTTTATTATTAATTTTTCAAATATATTTTTTTAATCTACTATAATAACCCGTAGATGTGGTTATGCATTTTTCTAAATTTTTCTACAATTTAAACTGGAAATGAAATTACCTAAACATTATGAGGAACGATTGCGATCGTAATTTATTTTTATTTTTAACAATGTAACAGATCGTATAATTTTGGCGAACCCCCTCCACCTCAAAAAGAATGTTACGTAATTTATAGAGGGCCCATAAGAAAAAAATAATTACTGAGAAGGAACTACCCTTTACTATTTTTTTTGTAAATATTTAATATACTTTTTTCTTTAATAAAGATATGCAAAATGGAGAAAGGCATTAATGGAGGATAATTATATTCTGATAAACTCTTTCGCGAATTTCTTTTCTTCTCTGGTATGTCTGCTAACTACAAGAAGAAAAATTATGAAAGTACCTAAAATCTCTGATCGTTAATTATTGTCTATCGATTAGATTCTTACAAAGTTTAAAAGTAAGAAATGGAAAAACTATACATACATCCACTTCAAACCTGAAGTCGCGAATAGAATTACACCATTCAGTTAGGCTTCTCCTTATTTCAAGGTACTTTCATGTAGCAACAGGAACGAGGTACATCAAAAACGAATTTCGCCAAAAAATTCCAGAATCCTGTTAAAAAATCTTATTCCAGATCCTTGGGCAAGATTCTAGGAACTTCCGGCTGTATACAATTATTAGACATTTACACCTTACGTTACGATTCCTTATTTGTAACAAATTTTTCATTTATTTCACACTTCTGGGTTGCAGATTCCATTTAGAAGTAATCTATCAGCACTACTGCGAATGACGAACTTTTTCTTTCGTCATCTAAACTATTAGTCGCAGTAGCATTTTCATCAGTCTCAGTGCCAGTTTCTAGGATTTTTTAAAAGGAAATGAGAAGGTCTCCTCATTTTTTATCCTTGGAGTGAAATTCACTTGCAATAGTTTAGAAATTTTCCTTTTATAAACTCCATTCAGGGCTCGGATCGTGCGACTTTTTCGACTTTTTATCGAGTTTTTTCAAAAATGCGACTTTTTGAAGAAAAATGCGACTAATCATCTTTTTCCCCGTTTTCTCAGCAGTTTGCTTTAAAATTGAAACTCAAAACTAGAAAAAATTGGACAATTTTAATTGTGAACATTAAAAATTGAACAATTTCTCATTAAAGTCTTATACTTTGAAAATTGTTAATGTAATAGCGTTTGAAATTGAGCCATTTCTTTTTTTTTGCATGAATCCGTATTCAAACTTTTAATTTGTTTCAAATTGCAAGCCTTAACAGTTGGACACTTTTAAGTCGAAAACGTTTAAAATCGAATTATTTTAAATTAAGTTACAGACTTCACACTCTTCCTCTTTTCCTCGGTTTTCAAGAAACTTCCCCTTTTCACATTTTTAAAATTTTTTCGCTTAAATACGAACTGAATTAATTGAATCCAATAAGAAAATTCAACTATCTGTGGTTGAAAGTTCAATATTTTTGGTTAAAACTTCGACTATTTGGTTATAAATTGAATTATTTTGTCTAAAATTCAACAATTCTGTTAAAAAGTCATCTTTTTGGTTGAAAATTCATCTTTTTTGTTAAAAATGTAACTGTCTCCTAAAAAATTCATATTTTGCATGAAAATTCAAATTTTTTGGTTAAAAATTAATCTATTTTGTTGAAAATTCGTCTCTGTTGATTGAACGTTTATTTGGTTGTTAATGCAACTGTTTGTTTGAAAATTATTATTTTTTTTTTTTTGAAAATTCAACTATTTGTTTAAAAAATCTTATTTCTTAGTTGAAAACGCTCTATTTGTTGAAAATTTAACTTTAAAGGCTGGTAATTCAACTGTCGTCTAAAAATATTCGTCTTTTGACTTGAAAATTCAAGTCTTTGGTTGAAAATGCAACCGTTTTTGTTGAAATTTAATGTCTTTCATTTGAAAATTCTACCATTTGGTTTAAAATTTAACGGTCTTCTAAAAGAATCGTATTGGACATGAAAATTCCACTATTTGATTCAAAATTAATTTCTTTTGATTGAAAGTTCAACTATTTGCTTGTCAATGCAACTGTTTGGTTGAAAATGAGCTATTTTTTGTTTTAAAATTCAACTATATGATTAAAAATTTATATTTTTGGGTTGAAAACGCACTATTTGTTGAAAATTCCACTTTTCAGGCTAATTCAACTGTCTTCTAAAAAATTCGTCTTTTTGACTTGAAAATTGAACTATTTAAAAATGCAACAGTTCTTGGTAGAAGTTGAATCTCTTTTATTTGAAAATTCGACAAAGTCATCCTTTTTGGTCGAAAAATCAACTGCTTTTTGAACATTCGCCTTTTTGGTTGAAAATTTATATTTTTTTATAGAAAAGTCATCTTTCTTGATTGAAAATTCATCTTTCTTGGCTGAAAATGACTTGTTTTGCTGAAAACTGAACTGTCTTTTGAAAAATTTGTTTTTTTGTCTTGACAATTCAACTATTCGGTTAAAAATGCAACTAATTTATCGAAACTTGGTTTGGAATTTCAACTATTTGGCTGTAACTATAACTATTTGGTTAAAAATTAATTTTTTAAATTCAACTATTTGGTTCCAAATTCATTTTTCTTCGTTGAAAATTATCTTTTTTTTTGTTGTAAATTCAACTTTTCAGGTTGACAATTCAACTGTCTTTTAAGGAATTTTTCTGTTTGTCTCGAAAATTCAACTATTATTTAAATTTTAATCTTTTTTGGTTGATAGTTTGACCGTTCGATTGAAAATTTATCTTTGTAGGTTGAAAAATCAAATATTTAGTTAATACCATAATGTAACTGTTTGTTTAAAATTTTTTTTTTAAATCTACTATTTGTTTGAAAATTAATTCTGCGGGTTGAAAAATGAATTGTGTTCTAAGCCATTTAATTTCTAAGTCTTTGTGTTGAAAATTCAACTATTCTTTAAAAAATGCAATATATTTCGACTTAAAGTCTTAGAATTTAAAGTTTTTCGTATAGAATTTAATATTGTATCTATATAATTTTAGTTAAAAGAATTCATTCCCCTATTGTTCCTCTATTTTCGTGAAAAATCACCATATTTCCCCTGTTTCGAGAGCATTTTGGGCTGTGAAGTCTGATTTATTTAAAATAATGAATAATTTCATATTCAAATTTTACATTTTCAAATTCAAAGCCTTATTTGTTGAGTAATTTCAAGTTTAAAGTGTTCAAAATGAATTTTCCTGAAGCTTAAAATAAGTGTAAATTATAAACTTCTCTCATTTGAAATTAATCCAATCTGACAAGTTCAACAGTTCAGAAAGAAATATTTTAAACCCAGATTTGCAATTTATTTTGATTGTGCAAAGAATATTTGAAAATCAATAAGAATTACGTACTCTATATTCCTAAACAAATAAAGTTATTATTTAATTAATTCAGTCGCACTTTTATGCGACTAATGCGACTTTTTTCAAGCCTTCTAGTCGATCCGAGCCCTGTCCATTAGATAGCAGATTTTTGGACATCTTCAGAAAACTAGGGATCAGTTTCCAGTTCTCTAAAAAAAAACCTGCTTGCCATTCTAAGAGTTTTTCGAAGGGGATTTCTTTGATTTATTCTGCTAGAATAGTTAGTTGCATAAGAAGCTGGAAGGGTTTGATACTAGAAAGAAATATGAGAGATGAAGAAATATAAGCTTTGCTTAACTTCTCTATACGAAATTCCGATACAGTATTTTGCCTTGATAGTATTTTTGATAGAGTTTTAAAGTAGATATAAATTTTTATCTTTATCAAAGAGAACCTGGCTTCGTTCTATGTTCTATAAGATAGGAAGAACCGTACTCGTGACTCAAATTCGTTCGTGAATCGGCATTCGGATGATTTTACGATCATGATTGACCTGCCGATTTATTATAGGACGAAGGAAATTGATATGAGTCGTCTCAGCGATTTGATTGGTCTTATCGCCGGGAAGAGGCGATGTTATCGAAGCCAATTCGGTGGTGCAAATCGTGGGGATAAGAAATCCTTTGACGATTGCGGTAGAAATATCGCATGATACAGGATTCCCTACCTTCGGAATGGCAAAGAACTACAGCTGATGCTGGAGGATTTAGGGGTAGCAAAGTAGCAGCCTCGAAGCATTGATCCCTTGTCCAGGTGCTTTGCTGGATCTCTTGAGATTCGCAGGCTTTGGCTACCTCGACCGCGAACCTGCTGAGGCAATCCTGGTCTCCCTGAAAAATGTTCAAATTCAATCAATTGTTTTCGAAGAGTTGAGGAATTTAATACTGTGGTCAAATTACATTTTTTTCTATAACAGGGTGGCCAAGTCAGGGGATATACGGAAATCAGAGAGAAAAGTCAGGGATTTTGAAAAAAGTCAGGGGATTTCTATAAGAGGCAAAAATAAGATTTCTGGCATAGTTTCTAATGATTTAGGATTTATTTTGAAGGATTGATTTTAAGATTTCAAATATGCCGAAAAGGAATCTGGAAGATTTGAAGACATTTTTTTATTTTACATGATTTAATAAATTGGTAGAAAAACTGAATTATTTCAAGAGATATTAATTTAGAGGGTTTGAAAAGATTCGGCAATAATTTAAATCTTGAGAAAGATTTCAAAACATTTCAAACAAAACTGGGAACATTTTGAATGATTTTTTAGTTTGAGAAATTAATTTAAAAAGAATATGTAAAAATATTTCAAAAGATTTACAAAATTGACAAAAAAGATTCCGGAGGATTGTAAGGCAATTTTTTTAATATGCAGATTCTTTTCTTAATTTTAGGAACAATACGAATAATTTTAAAAGATATTTAGATGGTTTAAAAGTTTAAAGGTTTATGCAGAATTTTAGAAAATGTTAAAAAATAACTTAAAATTCAAAAATAATTAAGAATTTGAAAATATTTTAAACAAAATGTAAGTAATTATGAATGTTTTTTTATTTTGATAAACTAATTTTTAAAGAAAATTTCGAAAAATATCTGGAAGATTTTAAGGCAACTTTTTGTTTTGAAAGATTTTTTAAAATGTTAGAAATAATTCGAGGCAGTTTAATAGATGTTTGAAAATTCAACTACTGAGGTAAAAAATTAAGTCTTCGTTGAAAATTCTTATGTTGGTGTTAAAAATTCAACTGAGATTTTTTTTGGTTGAGAATTCAATTTTTTTTAAATTTGTCTTTTTGGTTTAAAACTTCATCTTTTTTAGTAGAAATTCAATTTTTTGTTGATAAAAATGTAACTGGTTGAAAATCAATCTTCTTTGGCTGAGGATTCCATCTTTTTGTTGAAAATTCATCTTTTTGGTTCGAAAATTCATCATTTTAGTTAAAAATTCATGTCTTTGGATAAAAATTTGACTATTATGTTGAAAATTCATATTTTGGTGTTGAAAATTTAACTGAAATCTTTCTTGGTTGAAAATTCAACTATTTTTTTTTTAAATTCGTTTTTTTTTTGGTTTGAAAATTGTTTTTTTTTTTTAGTTGAAAATTCGTCTTTTTTGTAGAAAACTTATCTGCTTGGTTTGAAATTTCATCTTTTTTAGTTAAAACTGATATTTTTTATTAAAAATTCAACTGTTTTACAGAAAATTCGTCTTTTGGCTTCAAAATTAATTCTTTTTTTAAATTAATTTTCTCCAATCTAAATTTAACTATTTGAGTTAAGGATTTATTATTTCGGTTGAAAATTTATCACTTTGATTGAAAGTTTAACTATTTAGTTGAAAATTGATCTTTTTAAATTGAAAATTCAATTACTTGGGTAAAAGTTGGACCACTTTGTTAAAAAAAAAAATTTCTCGAAGGTTCATATCTTTGATTGAAAATTTAACTATTTTCTTGAATATTCTCGTTTTTTTTTATTAAAAATTTATTTTTTTAACTTAAAAAATAATTTTTTTCAATTTTGGTTGAAATTTGATCTGTTGTTGAACATTCGTCTCTTTTTAAATTCATCATTTTAGTCAATTTTGTTTAAAAGTCCATCTGCTTGAGTAGAAATTTCATCTTTTTTTTATAAAAATGGAACTGATAGATTTAATGCTTTCACGATGATTCATTATAATAAATTTAAAATTTATTAAGTGTGAACTGCAATGTTCACGAAACGTCGGCAACATTCATAGTTTCGCACACGATTGAAACCCAAAAAAGCTTTAATTTAAAATTTTAAAATATTAAACTTTAAATTTATTAAAAATGGAACTGTTTGGTCAAAAATTAATCTTCTTTGGTTGAGGATTCAACTATTTTGTTGAAAATTCAACTATTTGGTTGAAAATGAACTTTTTGATGAAAATTCAACTTTCTTACAGAAAATTACTCGTTTGGCTTGAAAATTCGCTTTTTACGGTTTAAAAATTCAACTGGTTTGCAGAAAAAAGTTCGCCTTTTTGGCTGAAAATTGGTCTACTTTGTTGAAGGTTAAACCAATTTGTTAAAAAATCATTTTGTTGTTGTAGATTCATAATTTTAGCTCAAAATTCATCTCTTTGGTTGAAAGTTGAACTATTTTGTTGAAAATTGATCTTTTATAATTGAAAATTCCACTAATTGGGCACAGGTTGAACTCCTTTGTAAAAAATTAATTTTTTTTTGAAAAATTTTTGAAATTTTTTTTTGAAAATTTATCTATTTTGTTAAAGATTCGTTTTTTTTACTTAAAATTAATTTTTTAACTTAAAAAAATAACTTCCAACTTTGGTTGAAAATTGATCTTTTTTATTTGAAATGTTCTACTATTTGTTTGATAATTCATGTATTTTGTTAAAAATTCATCTTTTTTGGTAGGAAATTAATGTTTTTGTTTGAAATTCGTCTTTTTGGTTGGACATTAACTTTTTTGTTGAAAACTGAGTTTTTCAAGTTGAAAATGTAACAGTTTGGCTGAAAATTCAAGTATTTATTAGATAATTCAACTCTTTTGTAGAAAATTCGGGTTTTTAAATTGAAAATTAATTTTCTGAATTGAAAATTCAATTTTTCCATTTTTGGTTGAAAATTGATTTTTTTAAGTCTAAAACTCAACTATTTTGTTGAATTTTTAATATAAAAAATCAACTATTTGGCTGAAAGTCGTTTTTTTGTAGAAAATTAATCTTCTTGGTTGAAAACTCAACTGTTTTATAAAAAACTCGTCTATTTGGTAGAAAATCAATCTCATTCATTTATTTCAGATTAATCTTCATAAGAATCTTCTACGGTTTGAAATTGATGTATTTTGTTGAGAACTCGTATTTATAGTAAAAAATTATCTTCTTGGTTGAAAATTCAAATGCTTCGTAAAAAGCCCATCTTTTTGGCTTCAAAATTCTACATTTTGGATGAAATTTTTATTTCTTTATTGACTACAAAATCTTTTATGGTTGAAAATTCAACTCTTTTGTTTAAAATTCGTCTTTTTGATTTAAAGTGAAAATCTTTCCTTGGTTAAAATATCAACTATTATATTTGTTGTTGTGAATTCATCTTTTTTGGTTGAAAAGTCAACTACTTGGTTAAAAGTTGAACTACTTTATTAAGTCGTATATAAAATACTATATAAATTGACGAGAAAAAAATTAAGTCGACAAAAATTACATAAGATAGGGGGGGGGGGGGGGGGGGTCAAAATTTCAGAAAAAAACTTTACGTAATTTATACACGGCCCCAAACTTGTAATATTCCAATAAGGGAAGCCTTGATATTTAAACAACTAATCGAAAATGTTTTAAATTTAAGAAAGAAATAGTTTAAGTCAATGGAATCCTTTAAGATTAAGACAATTAAGATATGGACGTCAATGAATTTCAAAGCGAATTTATTTTTTAAGATTGGAAATGAAGTCCAGTTTGAAAAATTTTCAGATTATTTATTTATCTTTAAAAATAATTAAAGAGTTCAATTATTTTGATTTTTTGTTTTTATTTTTCTTTAATTATATTTTTTCCCCTAAAGTCTCTACTTTTTCTGAATGGGGCTGTGAATGCGAGGTTTAGAATTTTGTTTATCAGACTGAAAAATTGACCTATTAGCAATATTGAAAACCCTTTAGTAACCTTTATATTGAAAAAGGCAATTCCATATTTTCTGGACCGAACTAAAAAAATTGCAAGTCTTATTTATTAAGAAGACTAAAAAAATAAATTAAATTATTCTCATTTATGGGGAATAATTAGACAAAGTGCATATTCAGTTTTGCTATTCAGTTTTGCCTTTATCGACTTATCATTCTAACAGCCCGATCTCATATTTGCAACCCTCATTCATACACGTCCACCCCACTCAGAATACATCCTCACAACCCTTACGTCATCCTCCCACGCTCTTCGTCATACACCCACTCATCTACTTAAAGAAAAAAAATCAAGTACCCTCACTCTGCAGTCTACACTTTACCTACGTCACAAAACAATACAATAAAAATAATTATTTGCAAAATTAGTCAGTACACTCTTATTTTATAATTATAATTTTTTGAATTTAATGGCAATATTTTAATATAAACCATTTACGATATTTTGCAAGTCGAAATAACGATTAGACCTGCTTCTCGAGGCCTAAATGTGAAAATTAAAACTGAATTATTATTATACTTTATAATACAATTAATTAAATAAATAATTAGCGGAATAAAATTGGTTTTTTTATTGATTGTTAAGTGATCATAGTTTATATATAATATTTGCAGAAGCGAACCGGGATTTAATATTATTTCAAAGATTTCCATGTATTTTAAGAAATTAAACAAATTTAATGGGTTTGTAAAGAATTTCCCAAACATTATAAGGATTTTAAAGGATTTAAAAGGTTTTAGTGCATTTTCAATGTTTCCAAGGAACTTCACAAAATATCAAAGGATTCTTATGAGATGTCAATAGATATAACAAATTTCTAAACATTTCATAATATTTCTATAAATTTCACAAGAATTAAGAGTTTAGTAGGATTTCAAAGATTTGAAGAGATTTTCAAACATTTGAGGGGATTTCACAGGATTTCAATAATTTCATGCGACTTTAAAGAATTTTGTTGAATTTTGGAAGATTTGGAAGGATTTCATTTAGGATTTATAAGATTTTAGGACATTTGAAAAGATTTTAAGGAATTTCAGAAAATTTCCAAATATTTCTAAGGATTTTAAAGGGATTTCAAGCGACTTTATAAGATTTCCAAAGATTTGATTAATTTAAATGGATTTTAAAGGCTCTTCATAAGGTATTTTAATACATTCCCTAGGATCTCAAAGGATTTCGGAGGACTTCAAATATTTCAAGGAATATCATCAGATTTCGTGTAATTTCACAGAATTTATAATATTTTAATGGATTTCGCAGAATTTATTCACAAGAATTGAGGGATTTCGTAGGATTTCAAAGATTTGAAGAGATTTACAAATATTTCAGAGTATTTCACAGGATTTCAATAATTCCATGCGGTTTTAAAGAATTTTCTTGAATTTCGGATGATTTGGAAGGATTTCATATAGGATTTATAAGATTTTAGGACATTTAAAAATATTTTAAGGAATTTCAGAAAATTTCCAAATCATTCTAAGGATTTGAAAGGGATTTCAAGCGACTTTATAAGATTTCCAAAGATTTTATTACTTTAAAAGGATTGTAAGGGCTCTCTATAATGTATTTTAATGAATTTCCCAGGATCTCAAAGGATTTCGGAGGACTTCAAATATTTCAAGGGATTTGAAGAAATATTATCAGATTTTGTGTAATTTCACGGTATTTTATAATATTTTAATGGGTTTCAAAGATTTTATTTACAAGAATTGAGAGATTTCGTAGGATTTCAATAATTCCATGCGGTGTTAAAGAATTTCCTTGAATTTCGGAAGATTTTGAAGGATTTCATACGGGATTTACAAGTTTTTAGGATACTTTTAAAAATTCTAAGGAATTTTAAATAATTTTCAATAATTTGAAGGTATTTCAAAGAATTTTAAAGTTTTTAGGGTATTTTTAAAACTTCCAAGGATTCTTAAAGAACTTATAAAAGTTTCAAGGAATTTTTAATTGATTTAAATAATTCAAAGAAGTTTCAAAGGATTTGAAATATTTTAGTGTATTTTAAAAGATTCCAAGGAACTTTTAATAGATTTAAATAATTTGAAAAGATTTCAAAGGATTTGCACAATTTTAGGGTATTTTTAATAATTCCCAGGAATTTTAAATAGTCGTAAAAAGTTACAAAGGATTTCAAAAGATTTCAAAGGATTCGAAATATTTTAGGATATTCTAATTCTTACATTCTTAATGGTATACTTACTAAAAGATGCCAAGGAATTTTCAATATTTTTCAATAATTTGAATGTATTCCAAAGATTTTTAAAGGTTTTAGGGTATTTTCAAAACTTCAAAGGAATCTTAAAAAGCGTTTCAAGGAATTTTTAATAGATTTCAATAAATTGAAGGTAATCCAAAGGATTTTAAAGGTTTTAGGATATTTTTAAAACTTCCAAGGAATCTTAATAAGCTTATAAAAGTTTCAAATCATTTTTAATTGATTTAAATATTTTAAAGGGATTTTAAAGGATTTGGAATAAATTATATAAATTCCCAGAAATTTTCAAGAGCTGTAAAAATGTCAAAGTATTTCAAAAGATTTCAAAAGGTTTACAATATTTGTGGGTAGTTTAAAAGATTTCGAAGAATTTTTAATAGATTTTAATAATCTGAGGGGATTCCAAAGTTATTTAGGGTATTTTAAAACATTCAAAGAATTTTCAAGAGCTTTAAAAAGTTTCAAAGGATTTCAATAGATTGCAAAGGATTTGAAATATTTTTAGAGTATTTAAAAAAATTCCAAGGCATTTTTAATAAATTTCAATAATTTGAAGAGATTCCAAATGATTTGCAAGATTGTATAGTACTTTAAAAATTCCAAGAAGTTTTTAAGAACCTTTAAATCTTTTAAAGGTTTTGAAATATTTTAGGGTAGTTTAAAAGATTCGAAAGAATTTTCATTAGATTTTAATAATTTGAAGGGATTTCATAGGATTTGAAATATTTTAGGATATTTTAAAAGATTCAACGGCATGTTAAAGAAATTAAAAAAATTTGAAGGGATTTTCGAGGATTTTGATGATTTTAAGGGATTTGAAAACATTTTCATGTGGTTGTAAAGAATTTCCTAGAATTTCGGAACACATGAAACGATTTTACAGGACCTAAGAGGAAGAGATTTTCAAATCCTTTTTGCAATTCATTTGGAGTTCACCCTTAATTCCGGAATTCTTTTAAATTCTTTTGAATTCTTTGGAATTCTCTTAAATATGTTCAATTTACTTAAATTCTTATAAATTCATTCAATTTTACTCAATTCAATGGATTTTTTTGAATTTTTGTTCAATTCACAATTGAATCAATTCATAATTGAATTCTTGGGCATTTCATCTTTTCTTTTGAATTCCCTTGAATTTTTCTAAACTCATTTCACACTGACTGAATTCAATGATTTTTTTCAATTGTTTTTAATTCACCTTGAACTTTTATTAATTTCATTCGAATTCTTCTCATTTCTCTTAAATTCCTCTAAACTCACTCTAATTTTACTGAAATCAATGAAATTTTGTAGATTTCAAAAATGGTTTTTAATTCATTTGCATTATTTTGAATGTATGTAAATTGTATTTTTTTGAAGTCTTGAATTCTTTTAAATTCAAAACAACATTATTCACATTATACTTGCATATTAGTGACTTTTAGGATTTAAATAGGCCTGTGGCAGCCCTGAGAATAATAAATTAACAATTCATAAATTTAAATTTAAAATAGTTGTATTCCATTTATAAAAGATTCTTTATTAAAAACGTCGCAAGGTTAGAATTTTGTTTTTTATATGTATATTAGTGGTCAGGGAAAATGAAAAATTAGTCAGGGAAAAGTCAGGAAATTTTGAAAATGAAGCTTTGCGGCCACCCTGTTAACTCGAAATATGAAACTGTATACTCACACAAGATCTACAAATCTGGGCCGTAACGCATGGACCATGGAGAACATGTTTGATATCATGAGCAAGAAGACCAGCAACTCTGCAACGCTTTTCAATTAGATCAAGTTCTGGGCAGTTGCTTCCTTCGTCGACACCTTATGAACAATAAATAATTGATCGAAATAAATCTTAAAGGCAAATAAATTGATGCTAAATTTGGAAAAAATTGACAAATCTTTCATGAAGAAGAACTGAAGCTCTTCTTCACGAATCTTTGCAACTTCCTATCAATTTTGAAAGAATTTTAAATTGAAATTGACTACTGCCTATCCTGATTCTAACTGAAATTTTTTGTTAATTGCAAAAATGGAATCGAAAATAGGAGTTGAGGTTATAAATAATTTTTGTAATACCTTCTATGTTTGCAATACCCTGGCCGCGTTTCTCTTCGCTCTTATCACTCGTCGAATCCTCAGTTGGATTGGTTGTCAGGTTATCCTGATGTGAAGATTTCTGACTTTCTCGCTGAATAATGACGTTTTCTCGGAATTCCTTCAGAGCTCTTCGCATTTTTTCGAGAGAGAGAGCAGCTGCAAGCCTTGACATCACCTTGTCCTTAATTTCCTGAATGTCTTCACCATCTGAATTGAGAGCTTCTTCGATTATCAGATCCTTGATGTTCTTCAGCCTGTAATCCATCTGTTGGAGTTTATCCTTCTTGTTGCTTTCTTCTCTTTCATTTTCGGATTTCAAATTATCAGACATAGTCTGGAAAATAATAAATCAAAAATATTTCTTTAAAAATCTCAATCTCAATATTGTCAATCTTCTAAACTATTTATTACAAACAGCAGAATAATGTTTAATGTCCTCGCATTGAATTTTCTAATTTTGCTTCATCCATTCTATTAGGAATTTCATCAGAATTTGTGGCCTGATTCTCTTAAAAAAAAGTTAAGGTTCAATGTCTCTGAAGACAAATAAATTCAAATTACTTCAACTAAATTCAGTTGCATTTATTTTAATTCAATGTAAATTTCATTCGATGTAAATTGAATAATGTTAGAAGGAACTCAATGAGGTTGAATGATATTCAATGGAATTTATTTGAATTCAATTAAAATCGAAGGAACTGCATGAAATGTAAATTGAAGAGAATTAAGTGAATTAAAAATGAATTCAAACAAATTCAAGATAAATTAACACAAGTTCAAGAAATTTGAATAAATACAGAGTCAATTCAAGCAAATATAATGGAATTCATAGTAATTCAATGGAATACAACAGAATTCAGTGGGAAGGGAATGTATTGAATACAGTGGAATTCAACAAAATTCAATGGAATTAATCGAAATTCAGTGGTTTTCAACTGACTTAATTTTTAAAACCTTAATTTAACGGAAACAAATTAATGGAATTCAATGGTACTTAATGATATTCAACCTAATTCTAAACTAATTCAAAGAACATCAACATAATGTATCAAAATATAGTGGAATTTAAAATATTCCAATTAAATCTATCGAAATGCAATCGTATTCAACTAACTTGAGTTCAGCGGAATTAAATTAATGGAATTCAACGGAATTTAATGATATTCAATAAAATTCTAACCGAATTCAATTAACAACAACAGAATATATCAAAATATATTCGAATTCAACAGAATTCAATGAAATTAATCGAAATTTAATGGCATTCAACTGACTTGAATTCAATGGAATTAAATTAATGGAATTCAATGGAATTTAATTATATTCAATCTAATTCTAACCGGATTCAACGAACATCAATGGAATTTAACGCTTTTAATGAGATTTCAAGAAAACTCAATAGAAATCGATGGAATTGAATCGATTTTTAATCTAATCCACGTGACCCTATCTATCCCTCCACTCCACTTGTCCCTCGAAACCCACCATATCGCACAAAACAAACCTATTCCACGCCACTCGACCCCACCTAGCCCACAGTACACCATCTATCCCTCGTGACCTTTTATGCCTCAGAACCACCCTCATCCCACTAGACCCCACCTATCCCTCGGGAACCCTCATAGTCACGGAACCCGATTTAACCCACAGGGACGACCTATCGCTATTCTTACCCACCTATTCTTCGGAAACAAACCTATCCCACGTGACCCTACCTATCCCACAGAACCTCATCTGTACCTCGAATCCCTTATCTATCAGGACCATCATTATCCCAAGGGGCCCTACCTTTTTCTCGGGACCCCACGGAAATCAACGTGTGTCTCGATACCCCATATAACCATCAGGACCCAACCTAACCCCCGGGGCCCAACCTATCCCCCCCCCCCCGACCCTACCTAACTTATGGGACTCAATTTATTTCACGGGACCCCACCTAATTCACAGGACCCTGCCTATCCCTCCGATAAAAAACCTATCACGCGTTCCCCCACCTAGCGCACAGTACCTCAAATATCCCTCGAAACCCCCTTAGCCCTCAGGACCATCCTTATCCCACGAGATCCCATCCATCCCCCGTGACCTCACGGAACCCAACCTATCTCTCGAGACCCTAGCTATCCCTCGAGAACTTCCTATCATACGGGGCCCAACCTAACCCATATAACAGATCTCTCGGGACTTCCCTTATCCTACGGGACCTAACCTATCCCTCCGGACTAACTTATGGACCCAATTTATCCCACGGGACCCCACCTAATTCACAGTACCGCGCCTGTCTCTCGGATACAAAACCTATCCCACATTACCTCACCTAGTATACAGTACCTCACCTATCTCTTGGAACCCCCTTTACCCTCAGGACCATCCGTATCCCACGAAATCCCATCCATATCCCGTGACCTCACGGAACCCAACCTATCTCTCGTGACCCTAGCTATCCCTCGAGAACTCCCTATCATACGGGACCCCACCTAACCCATAGAACAGATCTCTCGGGACTTCCCTTATCGTACGGGACCTAACCTATCCCTCCGGACTAACTTACGGACCCAATTTATCCCACGGGACCCCACCTAATTCACAGTACCGCGCCTGTCTCTCGGATACAAAACCTATCCCACATTACCTCACCTAGTATACAGTACCTCACCTATCTCTCGGAACCCTCTTCACCATCAAGATCATTCTTATCTCTCGAGACCATAGCCATCCCTCAGAACCCACCTGTTCCCACGAGACCCAACCTAATCCGCAGGACCCTACCTATCCGTAAGGACCCAATCAATCCCACGGGACCCCCCTATCGTACGAGACCCTTACCATCTCACGGGATCCCCCCTACCCTTCTGGATCCTCCCTTATCCTAAGGAACCTCGGTTTGGAATTCCAAAAGTACATACATGATAAAATGTGGAACTCCAAAAGGGCATAGGTGCCGAGTTTGGCACTTTAAAAGGGCAGCAGTGTCAACGATTGGCACCTTAAATGGGCATAAATGCCAAATTAGTCAAAAAGTTTTTTTATTATTATTAAAAGCTAAAAATTTCAAATAATATATTTAAATAGGCTAAAAAAACTTTTTTTTAAGCGAATGTCGCCTGCTTTGACTAATTTTTCTTATAATACTTTTTTGTCTTACATTGTCCTATGTCCTTTTTTAAATTAACGCAATCAAATTGAATTGTGTTCAATATAATTCGTCGAAATTCAATGGGATTTAATGGAATTGAATTCAGGGCGTGGTCAACAGAATTTAAGATAAATTAAAAAGGAGGTGAATTTAAGGAATTCAATATTAATTCAACAGAATATAAATAAAATTGATTGAAATTCGACGTAATTCAACAAAATTGAAAGGGATTTACTGGGATTTAATTAAATTTATCGAAATGTAATAAGATTCATACAATTCAATGGGATTGATCATTTTTCAATGAAATTCGACAAAATTCAATCGTTTCTATTATAATCCTTTTCTCTGTATAATTTACTGAAGAAGTTTAAGGCTTTTTTGGCTAATGCGGTTGTTGCATGAATTTTAAATAATATACTTTTCAATAAAAGCATAAAGTCCTAAAAATTCACGTACGTTTAAAAATTTGTTGGAATACTTCATTACTGAGAAAAAAATATCGAAACCCCTATTCGAACAACTCTGTGACTTTGAGACGCCACATTCTGCAAAGTGCTGAACCAATCAGAATAATTATATGCAGTGGCTCTATTGATTAGCGAAGTATGCAGATGACAGTCGGCGAAAAAATTTGTGACCATCCACATGTCGACTTTTGGCTTCAAGGTTTGGGTTTCAAATTTTTTGCGCCCCCTCCCCCTATTTTGGTAGGTTCCCAAAAATGTCCAAAACGTGAGAATGTATAACCAAGTATAAGTAATACTTTCATGATCTCATGAAAACTCTTCAAGAATTACGAATCCATCATTATATTTTTATTTTAACCCCAGTGAGGCTATTCCATGGTGCCCCGAAAACTATCCCATGCAAGTGCAATAAGGATTTTGCGGAATATTGTCCGTATTTTTTAATTTTTTCTCATTTTTTTCATATATCCTCATAAATGAATAAATTGTTTAAACCATTTTTGTTAATTTGAACAATTTTATTTCCATAGAATATCGCGAATGAAGGATATTTTATGAATTCTGTGGTCTATTTCATTAAAACTTGGAGAGTGTATGTTTTTCTTCAAATTGTTTGTTTATTCTTCAAACAATTTATTTTTGTTTAAATCTATCTTTTTAACGGAAAAAGCTAGAAAATCGTAGTTTCTTGCTAGATTTTAGAACAATTTTCAAAGTCTTAACCTAAATCTGAATAGATGCTTATTGTTGTATATTCGTAATACAAAAATATGCTTAAAATGGGGGGGGGGGGCAAAAATAGGGAAAAGTATGCTTACGTAATACTTGAACGGCTTCTTATTGTTTAAACAATTTGTGTTTGTTCAAACAATGTATCATCTTATGATATCGCGAATTAATTATATTTTTTTAATGCTTTGACCTGCTTTATGAATGTGAAGAGTAAAGTTTTTAATTTTAGTTACCTAATTATTGGTTAAACAATTTATAATTGTTTGAATGTAACTTTTGACAGAAAAAAGCTAAATTTTCTATTACTGCTTTTTTCAAGAAGTTCCATTACTTTCTCCTAATTCTGAGATTTTTTAACCAACAGTTGACCCGCTGGATGCAATAACCAGCCCGACGGTCGAAAGCGCGTAAAAGTATTGTCCGATCGTCTCAAAGAAAGAAAATGTTCAAAATCGAAAAATCAATGTTTTGAAAACGTAGAATTCTAGATAATAAGGAAATTAAACTTTTTCCTCCTAGATTTTTTTGCCAAAAGTTTATTTTTAATAATAAAAACAAAATATTGAAAAAAGTTTCTTCCTGATTTAATTAAGTTTGAAAACTTAAATCGTTCTAACGCGGCCAAATGTTATTGAAATGAGTTCATATTTGTAGGGCGTATTCAAAATATTCTAGCGATTCCTAGTAAATCATGAAAAAGTTAACAATCGCTTAGTGTTTAATAATATTCAATTGCAAAATGATGTCAATCGACAATTGTGTTTTCTTGGTTTCGCCGGTAAAAAGTATCTAGGTAACTTCGACGTACGAAAAACTTCCAGTGAGTGATTTGTTCAGCAATGTTGAATGATGTGTTTTGGAAAATCTCATATCTATTCGTCAAAAATTCACTGAGATATTCAGATTTGGAAAAAGTACTAGACGTCTGCCCGCGCTGTTAGCTAATGCGTCGCGAGGACTGTCCAGGCAGCGTTCTCGAAGTTTAGTCTGCGCGGGCAGACGTCTAGTACTTTTTCCAAATCTGAATATCTCAGTGAATTTTCAACGATTCGATATGAGATTTTCCAAAAAACTTCATTCAACATTGCTGAATAAATCACTTACTGGAAGTTGTTTGAAAGTCGAAGTTACCTAGATACTTTTTACCGGCGAAACCAAGAAAACACAATTATCGATTGACCTCATTTTACAATTAAATATTATTAAACAATAAGCGATGGTTAACTTTTTCATGATTTCCTAGACATCGCTAGAGTATTTTGAATACGTCCTACAAATATGAACTCATTTCAAAAATATTTGGCCGAGTTAGAACGATTTAAGTTTTCAAACTTAATGAAATCAGGGAGGAACTTTTTTTCAATATTTCGTTTTTATTATTAAAAATAAACGTTTGGCAAAAAAAATCCTAAGAGGAAAAGTTTCACTTCCTTATTATCTAGAATTCTACGTTTTCAAGAAATTGATTTTTCGATTTTGAAAATTTTCTTTCTTTGAGACGATCGGACAATACTTTTACGCGTTTTCGAGCGTCGGGCTGGTTATTGCACCCGTCGGGTCAGTTAATCGTTGAAACAATTTTTGTATGTTTAACAAAATTATCTCATAATCGCAAATTAATGGTATTTTCTGAATGTTATGGCCTAATTAATAAATGTTAACTTGGAAACCGTACAAAATGGTATTTCAAAAAGTTATGTAAAAAATAACTTACTTTGTAGTAGCGTTCCAAAAACCACTCGTCATCTAGATCCTGGGATCCTGGTTTGGCCAAGAAGGTTGACTTCTTCTTTCTCCTATCGATTCCAAAGTAGTCAGACCAGTCGACACTCTTTTTCTTGATCTCGATTGATCGCTCCTTTGACTTGGTTGCCTTTGTCATGTTTTCCTTCTGACCTCTAGGCTGGGGGGTCACGCTCGGGGCTGCTGATGTAACCTCGTGATTGTGTCCGGACATACCATGAACTTCAGATCCGTGTTGGTGAGCATGGTCGTGTTCGTGATTATGATTATGATCATGATCGTGATCATGATCATGACCTCCGTGTTCGTGCGTGTGATTGTGCTTCTCGCTTGACTGCGTGCCAAAGAGAGTTCCCAGGTCTTGAGCAACCTTCAAATAAAAAATGATTTTTTTTGTAATTCACATGCAATGTAAAACCCTTAATTATTTTACAATAACTAAATCAGTCAAAGGCGCCAATTAAGTCGTTCAAATTTCCCTCCTCCCCCTCTATTATCCTATCCTATCTTATCGTTTCCTATGTAAAATTGAGGTAAAAAAAAAAATTCTTTGTTATAGTTTTCTGTTTATGATATCAGTCATGTACTATTTGACCCTATCCGACCTTATTTTATTGTATCCCATCCTAATAACAGACTTCACACTCTATTCCTAATTTTGTTGAAAAATCACCATCTTATAGAATATGTTTTGTTTTGGACAAACTTTAATCGATTGCGAAACGCGTGATACGTGATGAAAATGTGTTCGTTAAAGCCGATGGAGCTTTAACAAAAGAGAATTCAAAATAGAATAGGTAGAAAATTCATCTTTTTTTGGTTAAAAATGCAACTCTCTGGTTAAAAATTATTCTTTTTTAGTTGAGGATTCAATTATTTTGTTGAAAATTCGTTTTTTTTGGTTGAAAACTAATTTTTTTACTAAAAATTAATTATTCCTTTTTTTATTACAAATTCATATTTTAAAGTGAAAATTGATTCTTTTTAGTTGAAATTTCGAATATTTGATAGATGATTGATCTATTTTGTAGAAAATTCGTCTTTTTAGCAAAAAATTAATCGCAAAGCGCGAGACACGTGTTGAGAATGTATTCATTAAAGCCGATGGAGCTTTAACAGAAGAGAACTCAAAATAGAATAGGTAGAAAATTCATCTTTTTTTTGTTAAAAATGCAACTCTTTGGCTAAAAATTATTCTGTTTTAGTTGAGGATTCAATTATTTTGTTAAAAAATCTTTTTTTTTCTGGTTGAAAACTAATTTTTTTACTAGAAATTTAATTATTGCATTTTTTATTACAAATTGATATTTTAAATTGAAAATTCATCCTTTTTAGTTAGAATTTTGAATATTTGATAGATAATTGATCTATTTTGTAGACAATTCGTCTTTTTAGCAGAAGATTGATCGCGAAGCGCGAGACACGTGATGAGAATGTATTCGTTAAAGCCGATGGAGCTTTAACAAAAGAGAATTCAAAATAGAA
>CAKNYM010051378.1:356625-392530 GCA_932195095.1 Andricus curvator | reverse complement strand
ATGGAATTTCCACATGGAATTTCCGTAGAACGCTTTCCGTAGAATTTTTTCACGTGGGCAGTTTCCCATGTAGCTTCCTATATATAATTTCCCATATGGTTTCCTATATACTTTCCAATGTCCAATTTTTTTATTTAATTATTGCCTTCAGAATTGTAAAATATTAACATTTTATATGTTGAAGTTGAATGTTAAGCAATGGGGAAGTGCATATTATAAATTATAATTTATGATATACCCTTCCCAACTTCTTGCCAACTTCAAAATTCAAAATTTTAATATTTTACATTTCTAAAAACAGTCATTGAAAAAATGGACATGGGAAACTATATAGGAAACCATACAGGAAAGCATATAGGAAAGCGCATGGGATTTTACAATAGAGTGGCAAATATTTTCCCAATTCCCTGCAGTGATTTTCGCTTGGATTTTCCTTAATCTAAAAATTCAAACAAATGTATGTGAAATACCTCATGTTTCACCCTACGTATGTACTTTTTTTTAAATATCAATGCAAAGTGAACAGGATTTGCAGCCAAGTTAAAAGGCACCAATTGCGCTTTGAGTATATTTAATTAGACACCACATCTGTAATTATTAGATAATATTGTTATTCTTTACAAAATGAAGACAAATAAAGCGAAGAGCCTTTTTCTATTATAAATTGTTATAGAATATTATTTTCTTCACTATTACATTTCCTTGCCTTTTGCTGGCAGTCCCTTTCATTTATATTGGGGGCACATTTTCTTTACTGAATTGGTAAACGAGCAATTCCATGTCAAATCTATTGTTATTAAATTTGATGAAAATTCTATTCCTTTTATTTAAATTTTAATAACCTTGTAAATTTTAATGCCATGAAGGTGTTTTATTTTATTATTCGTAATGAGACGCGATTTTGAAGAAATATTTTTTGAAATACAAAATTTCAAAAACTTCTTGGCTTTTTCAAAAACGAAATTTTAAACCTAATTTCGGAGAAAAAAAACACTTTTTATTTTCTTTAATTTTTTTATATATAGCTTAAAATGTTTTTTGAAATTTTCAAAAATTATTTCAGGGTTTTTCTTTCAACGCCTAAGAGAACGATTTTTAGAATTTTCATCGAAATTACTAACAATAGCTGAAATTCTTCAGATGATTTGACATGGAACTGGTCAAACTTAAGAATCGTATAACTTAATGCTGTAAGGGGCTGCTTAAAAACTACGTCACGCTCCCCCCTCACCTTCCTTTTTTTCTAAGTTTCGAACCCAAATATTTGTTGCACATATCCAAAAAAGCCAGGGTGTTTAAATGTATCAAAAATGAAAAATAAATTCTAAAAAATGAATTTTTTCCTTATCATCTATTCAGTCTTTTCGGGTCCTAGTCGGATAGCCCGCCATGACCAACAAAATTTCTAATTTTCAAATCCAGACATTTTTCTGCACATTTTCAAAAATGTCCAGGGTGTTTAAAGGTATATTTAAAGGAATGAAGAATTTTTTTCTCATCATCTAGACAATCTTTGAAATAATTTTTTTAATTCATTCATCTTGACCATACAAAAAAAAGATGAATTTTCTACAAAGAAGATTAATTTTCTACCAAAAAAGAAAACTTTTCAACAAATATATAAACTTTCCAACAAATAGATGCATTTTTAAACAAATGGAATAGTTAAATTATCAATTTAAAAAATTAATTTTTAACAAAAAAACGACTTTTCAACAAAATAGTTGAATTTTCAACCACAGAGTTGCCTTTACAACCAAATAGTTCAACTTTCAAGTAAAAGAGACGAATTATTTGTATCAAGAAAGTTGAATTTTGATACAAATATTAGTTGAATTTTCAACCAAGAAAGAAAATAAATTCAACCAAATTGTTGAATTTTCAAGCCAGAAAGATGAATTTTCAACATAGAAGATTAATTTTCTACCAAAAAAGACAAATTAAAAAAGATGAATTCATGCAAATAGATGATTTTTCAAATTAAAAAAAGGTTAATTTTCAATAATAAAAAAAAAAATAATTTTTAACAAAATAGTTACATTTGCAACCAAGAAGATGAATCTCAACAACAAAATGAATTTTCAACGAAAAAAAGGGTAAATTTTAGACCAAACAGTTGCAATTTACAACCAAATAGTTGAACTTTCAAGCAAGAGACGAATTTTCAATCAAATGGTCGAATTTTTACCAAATAGTTTAATTTTTAACCTACAAAGATGAATTTTTAACCAAATGGTAGAATTTTCAAACAAAAAAGATGAAACTTTAATCACAAATCTTCAAGCCAAGAAGCCAATGGAGTTGAATTTTTGACCAAAAAAGATGATTTTTTAACAAAATAGTCGAATGTTTAATCACATACTTTAATTTTTAACCAAATGGATGATGTTTACAAAAAATATTGATTAACAATCAAAATATAATAGTTAATATTTCATCCAAAAAAGATTTTTATTTTAAATGAAAAACAGTTCAATTTAACCAAAAAAGACCAATTTTCAACAAAATTATTTAATCCTCAACTGAGACACATTAATTTTTATCCTAACAGTTGCATTTTCAATCAGAAAAGATAAAATTTCTACCAAATAAGATGACTTTTTGAACGAAAAAGAGGAATTTTCAAAAAATAGTTGAATTTTTAACCTGAAATTATGGTTTTTTAACCAAATAGGTGAATATTAAAGCCAAACTGATAGAATTTTAATCCAAAAAGAAAAATTGTTAACAAAACTGTGCGGAATTTTTAAACCAAAAAGACGAATTTTCAACAATGCAGTTGAATTTTTGACCAAAAAAATATGATTTTTTAACAAAATAGTCGAATGTTTAACCACATACTTGAATTTGTAACCAAATTGATGATGTTTACAAAAAATATTGATTATCAATCAAAATATAATAGTTGATATTTCATCCAAGAAAGATTTTTATTTTAAATAAAATACAGTTCAATTTAACCAAAAAAGACAAATTTTCAACAAAATAATTGAATCCTCAACTGAGACACGTTAATTTTTATCCTAACAGTTGCATTTTTAATCAGAAAAGATAGGTGATTTTTAAAGCCAAAATGATAGAATTTTCATCCAAAAAGATAAATTGTTAACAAAACGGTGCGGAGTTTTTAAACCAATGAGATTATTTTTCTACAAAGCAGTTGCATTTTAAACCCGAAAATATGAATTTGCAACTAAATAGTTGAATTTTGAATTAAAAACGATAAATTTTCAACTAAAAATGGAATAGTTTAGTTTGCAGTTTCAAAAATTAGTTTTCAACAAAAAAAGCGAATTCTGAACAAAATAGTTAAATTTTCAACCAAAGAAATAAATCTTCAACTAAAAAGATGCATTTTTAATAAAAACAGTTCAACTTTCAACCAAGTATTTAAATCTTATATCAAGGGGATTCATTTTCTACCAAAAAAGG
Source organism: Andricus curvator (assembly GCA_932195095.1). NCBI lineage: Eukaryota > Metazoa > Arthropoda > Insecta > Hymenoptera > Cynipidae > Andricus > Andricus curvator. The sequence continues at coordinate 389,098 of CAKNYM010051378.1, read as the reverse complement.
TAAATTTTCAACAAAATACATGAATTTTCAACTAAAAACGATCAATTTTCAACAAAAAATGGAATAGTTCATTTTTCCTCTACCTCTAGACGCCCCAAAAAACTGGCGGAGCTGAAAAAGAAGATGGACTGGATCGTCCCGAATTGACGAATCTTCTATGACATCTTATGATCTAGCAATACCGATTTATAAATTTAAAAAAATATATTGTTTATCTTGTTGATATAAGGCAAAACTTTTTTAATATTGTGAATACAACAGTAATGTTTATTATTAAAGATGGAAAGTAAAGTTCTGTAGATTACTGGTCATTTATTGTATTCATGTCCGAGAAACTCTCAGTTCATAATGTATTACAAACGTTTCGACTGTTCGTTGACAGTCCTCTTCAGTAAATTTATTCTACTGCAATATAAACCTGTTAGATAAATTGTAAATAAAAGTTATATATACTCTTGCATTGACTCCGTCTGCATTCCGTCTGCTGGACGGCAAGAAAACAAATGTGTTTTTAATATGTTACAATAATTTTAATCTTTAATTAAGTCCGTCCAGCAGACGGAGTCAATGCAAGAGTATATATAACTTTTATTTACAATTTATCTAACAGGTTTATATTGCAGCAGAATAAATTTACTGAAGGGGACTGTCGACGAACAGTCGAAACGTTTGTAATACATTATGAACTGAGAGTTTCTCGGACATGAATACAATAAATGACCAGTAATCTACAGAACTTTACTTTCCATCTTTAATAATAAATATTACACCCTGGTCAACACCATAACATCTTATATAACAACAGTAATGTATGATATATTCGTTCGCGTTTTCGAGACGCTTCGATTGCCGGTTGCCCAAATTAAGAACCTATTATATCCTACTAATATCGTTTTTAAATTTGTTAACAAAATTATTTTCCTTGTTTATAAGATGATTTTTTTTTATTTTAGGAATATAACAGTACTGCATTTCATAAAATTTTTCGCATCTTCGAGACGCGTGGATTGATCTATTGACGAACTTTCGATAACCATTCTTGATTAATCAATATAGCTAGTTAGAAAGTTTAAAAAAAAAAGTTACATTGTTTCTATGAGGTTTTAATTTGAAATATAACACTATCGTAAGTTAAAAAGTTATTCACTGTAACAGAACACATCAACTGACATTTTGGTGGGCTCTCTGATTTTCTTAAATTAAGATTTCCGGTAAGACAGTAACAGAAATTTGAAAAATATTGGAAGTATCCATTTTTTTCTTTTGTTAGGGAAAACCCACCCTCTATGAGGAAACAAATTCATTTGATAGCTATGAGGAAGCAAAATGCTCATAAAATGAACACAAATAAATACATAGTATTTCGCAGCAGTACTTTTTTTTGTATTACAATTATTATCTTATTCATACTTTCAATTTATTTTTTATAATCTTTATACTGTAAAAGATTTCGGCCGTATATTATATCTTTTGATGTCACATTGATTTATAACTACATATATAGTTATTTCATATTGTGAAAAATTCCGAGAAAATCGTAGATTGAATAAATGATTGTATAGACAATACTGATAATTAGGAACTATTTGTTTTATACTTTTACGCAGGTACTTGGAACCTGAGTTTGAATATTATTTCGTAACGTTTTTAACTTCGTAAAAAGCTGAACAAATAAACATCAAACTCTTTTATTGCTTTTCGTGCCTGTTTGGTTTACAAATATAAGGCAATTTTATTCGATATTCTTATCAGTCTCTGAGTAAAGTTCCTAACGAAATCTTTTTGTTCCTCAAGATGGTGGAAAAATTTTCTGCTTTCTTTCTAGGTAAGTAATACTGCATAAAATGGACAATCTTTATCCTGGGTGTTATTAATATATTTTTTATCTTTAATACATATGTATTTTTAATTATTGGAACAGGAATTAGTTTTTATGAAACTTCAGATTTTATCAAGTATTTCCTGTTAAACATATGGCAGATACGTATGACTTCTACATATTCAAAAATAATTAAATAATCATTAATTTTTAGTCGTCGCGGCTTTATTGTCAATCATCTTAGCAAATCCTGCGCCTGAAGGTTTTACGGTGAGTTCTAAATTACTTTGAAGAATTATATAAAATTTCTGTTTTACAATATAAAGAACAAGTACCAAAAAACTCCACACAGTGGACATTTATTTCTACATTCTCTGAAAATATTTTTGTATTAATTTAATTCACCCAGATTTGAATTTTTTTTCAAATTAAGATAATGTTTCTTGCAGGGTAAAATAAAGCCAATACATGTTATAAATAGAGGATTTCCGGTTTTAACAACATGTCTAGAACCATGTATTGTAAGTAAAAAATTTGATTCTTCTCCATATTGTAAAGGTTCCCTTGCCATAAAAAATTTGAGTAATTAAAATAATGATGTTTTAGCCTGATCCAAACCCCAATGCCTGCTCTCCAGTTTGCGGAAATGATGGTAAAACTTATCCAGATTTAAGTGTACTAAGTTGTCTTCAGAAATGTGGACATAAGGGTAGGTTCATAGAATAATATTTTTAAAATCTAATTGTAGATATTCATTATTTTTCTGATATTTCGCCTGTTTATCTATTTTGCAAAAATTTACGTTTAAAGCCTAACATCGCTCGAACGAATTGACCAAATGGATGTACCTTGAACGAGGTAAAAGTTCATTAAATGCATAACAAGAAAAAATTACAGAGAAAAGTTTTTCTGAATTTCCCGTTATGGAAACTGCGGGGAAAGACCGCCACTTTTTGACAAAATTTGGACAATAATTGTACTGGACCTAGAAAAAATAAAGTTTCTTTCAGTGCAAGACACCATATTTTATAGATTTTTTAAATGCTGAATTTAATTCTGCCAGCAAAAATAGCGTAGCACATTTCCTTTCCGAGAAAAATATGGTTAAGGATGGAAAATCCAATTTGAAGAGGCAGAAATCGGAAACATGATGGTAACTTGACGAAGTTCATGAACTTGAGGTTTTCAAGGTGAATAAATCCAAATCTAACGACAGAATTTCAAAAGAAAAAATAGCGGATCCAATATGGCGGAACAAGCATCAGAAAAATTTAAGATACTTTAAAATATTTTTCGTATTTACGTTTTCGAAGTCGCTGAATTCAAATCTGCCGTCAGATTTTTAAAATGAAAAATGGCGGATACCTTAAAAACCTAAAGATAATCAACTTTTTCAAGTTACCATCATGTTTCCGATTTGTGTCTCTCCATATTGGATTTTCTATCATTAACCAGATTTTTCTTGGAAGGAAAATGTGCTACACTATATTTTTTATTCATGCATTCGAGACGATTTCGAGACAATTCGAGAATTTCTTGAAAAATGTTCAGGTAAACTCAAAACTTCATGGAGATCGAGAATCTCGAATAAAAAAATCGAGATCTCGAGTCGAGAATCTCGAAACTTTTTATTCGAGATTCTCGATCTCCATGAAGTTTTGAGTTCACCTGAACATGTTTCAAGAAAATCTCGAATTGTCTCGAAATGGTCTCGAATGCATCACTATTATTTTTCCTGGCAGATTTGAATTCAGCATTGAATAACCTATAAAATATAGTGTCTTGCACAAAAAAACTTTTTTTTTAGTTCTAGTACAATTTTGTCAATTACCCATTTTGGTCAATTCGTTCGAGAGATATCAGACTTTGAAAGTAAATTTTGCAAAATAGCCCACTGTGGGGCGGATCCAGAAATTTTTTTGGAGGGTCCGATTGTGAATTTTTTTTTAACGAATGTATGGGAAAGGGGGTGGAGGCTCCTCTAACGATTTGAAAGAACTTTTCAAATTGAATATAAGGCGATAAATTCCACTTTATTTATATTTTTCAATTATGAAAATTCATATTTTGGGGTTGAAAATTCAACTATTTGGTAGAAAATTCAACTGTTTTGAAGAAGAAACGCTTTTATAAATAATAATTTTTTTAAATGAAAATTAATTGGAAAATTAATCTTCTTGGTTGAAAATTCAAATATTCAGTTTAAAATGTATGCATTTTGTTAAATATTCGTCTTATCTGGTAGCAAATCAATTTTTTGTTAAAAATTCAACTGTTTGGTTAAAATTAATCTACTTTAGTTGAGGATTTAAGTACTTTGTTGAAAATTCATCTTTTTTTTTAAATTCAATTGTTTTTTATTTAAAATTAAAATCTTTTTTCGTTAAAAATTCAACTGCTGGGTTTAAAGTTGAACTATTTTCTTAAAAATTCATTGTTTTGGTTGAAGATTCATAATTTTGTTTTAAAATACGTCTCTTTGGTTGAAAATTGAACTACTTTGTTGGAATTTCCCTTTTTTGGGGTGAAAATTAATTTTTTGGTTGAAATGTTGTATTTTCGGGTTGAAAATTGCTTTATATAGAAATACGTCATTTTGTCTTGCTAAGAGAAAATTCAACTGTTTTGTAGAAGAGTCGTTTTTGTTATTGAAAATTATTTCTTTTTAATCAAAATTTAACTATTCCATTTTTGTTTAAAAATTCAACATTTTGGATGGAAATTTACGTAGTTTGTTGAAAATTCTATTTTTTGGTAGAAATTTAATCTTCTTGGTTGACAATCTAACTATTTGATGAAAAACTAAATATTCTGTTGTAACTTCATATTTTCGAGTTGAAAATTTAACTGTTTTTATAACAAATTCGTCTTTTTGTCTTGAAAATTCAATAGTTTGGTAGGGAATTCAACTGCTTTGTAGAAAATTCATTTTTTTTAAAGAAAATTAATTTTTTAATAAAAGTTTAACTATTTAATTTTTGGCTTAAAATTAATCTTTTTAGTTAAAAATTTTTATTATTTGGTTAAAAATGTATGTGATTTGTTGAAAATTCGTTCTTTTTAAAGAAAATTATTATTTTTGGTTGAAAATTCAACTAATTGGTTTGGAATTGATTTATTTGGTTAAAAATGGTTTTGTTTTTTTGTAAAAAATAATCTTCTTGGTTGAAAATTCAACCGTTTGGTTAAAAATTTATGTATTTTGTCAAGCATTCGTCTTATTTAGTACAACATTAATTTTCTTGATAGAAAAAATATATTTTTAGTTAAAAACAATTTGGTTGAAAATTTACGTAGTTTGTTGAGCGTTTGACTTTTTTGGTAGAAAATTAACCTTCTTGGCTGAAAATTCAACTATTTGCTTAAAAATGTATGTATTTTGTTGAAAATTTCTTTTCTGAGATATAAACTAATTGCTTAAACTTAAAATTGAACTATTTGATTAAAAATTAACTGTTTTTATAGAAACTTCATATTTTCGTCTTTAAAATTAAACTGCTTTGTAGAAATTTTTTTTTTTTTTTATTGAAAATGTAATTGTTTGATCGGCAATTCAACTGTTTTGTAGAAAGGTCAAATTTTTAGCTTGATAATTCCACTATTTGGTTCAAAATTTATGTATTTTGTTGAGAGTTCGTCTTTTATAGTAGAAAATTAATCTTCTTGGTTAAAAATCCATCTTTTTGATTGAAAATTCAATTATTTGATTGAACATTCAACTGTTTTGTAGTAAGTTCGTCTTTTTTACTTGAAAATTCTACATTTTGGAAGAAACTTTTTTCCTTATTGACTGAAAAATTTTTCTTCGTTGAGGATTCAAGTACTTTGTTGAAAATTCGTATTTTTTTGGCTCAATTCAACTGTTTTTGATTTAAAATAAAAAATTTTCCTTGTTTAAAATATCAACTATTTCTTTTTTTTTAATTCATCTTTTTTGCTTGCAAATTTGCAACAACTTGTTTGAAAGTTGAACTAATTTGTTAATTCATAAGGAACCGTAAGATTTGACCATCCTCACACCCTTCCCCCTAAATCGTCTTACGTTATTTTTGGATGACCCTTACATAAATTCATGAAAAAAATTTAGTCGTCAAAAATTACGGTGGACGATAAACAAATTTTCAATTTTTAAATTTGGTTTCTTAAATCTCAGTGGGGGGGGGGGGGCACCACCCAATCGCTCCTCTCTGGATCCGCTCTGGTAGATTATGATATTAAAATTTTCTAGCGTCGTAACTGGGGAAGATTCAGAAATTGTGATGACATTTTTACCCAAAGGTTTTCATTATATAAATATGAAATACATTTATTTTTTACACATTAATGAACGCATATAATTTTTCTAGAACTTCAACTAGACCACGGAGGAGAATGCAATATCACCCCGGACGATTCCCAAATATTATTCAAGAATTTGTGAAATACGTGTATTGAAATATGTTAAATGAAAACAAATGAATTTCTTATTGAATAATAAAACAGACCTCATAAAATTTAAATAAATTTTACTTCAATGTTTAGACACATCTATGATCTTACTTACGAAATTATTTTTCGTTTATAGTATCGATTATGTGGCTTCACTGTAAAACATAAATAAATAGAGATGCATGGAGACCAGTCTTTTTATGAATCCCTTCCTATTGATAAGAAAAGTTCAAATTTTCAAGGAATAATCATTTTATTCATAATTATAATCACAATCGAACAATATATTTTGAGCATCATAGTTGAAACAGTTTCTTTGGTTATAAGGAATTGGAATTGGAAAATATTCTTCACAAATAACACGACCCTCAAATTTTGATTTTGAAAGGAGAACTTCTTGACCATTCAATAAGTAATTCAGCCACATGGTGAGTCTCGCATTATAATTACAATAACTTCTATGTAATTTATCTCCTTTCCAGTCAAATACATACGGACTTTCGAAAAGGTCATACTAAAGCAACAAAATAATAACCGTATAAACTATATTATACTTTAGGGTAATTCATTTTTAGGGCAAAAAAAATTATTTACAAATCTGAACACGCACACTACCCTAAATTGAACCTTTTTAGTCAAAAAATTTTTGCATAAAAAGTAATTCAAAATTCGGTTATTATTTGCAGGTCCCTTATTTGAATTTTATATTTTTTATTGATTTTTTTTTATTTTCCAGTGTGGCCATTTTAATAGAGAAAAAAAATCCCGGTCATTTCCTGGTTCACAACATTTTTCACGGTCATTGAAATTACAAGATTCGAACTCTTGAAGCTAAACATTTTTTCATTTAAAGTTGTAAAAACTGAACAGCATATGAAAACATTCCAAGGGGAACTCTTGAATTTCAATCTTTTAAAATTAAAGCTTAACATTTTTTTAATTCAGATGCTCAATGTATAAAATGGAACCTCTTAGCACTTTTTAATTGAACAATTTTAAATTTAATGCCGTTAAACAATTGTAAGTTTGAAACATTAAAAATTGAACGATTACAAATTTCGTTTCTAAACTCAACACTTTTTATATCAGAAGTTAAATAATTTTTATTCTAAGTCGTTACAGATTAATAATTTTTCAATTTTTATTTATATATCAAAAATTGTTTATGTTTTGAAATATTTTTTTAAAATAATTTTTTTGAACCTAAAGTTTAAAATTTTCCCAGGAATCTTAAGAAATTTTTTTTATCATCTTGGAACTTTTAAAAATTCTTTAAAAAAACTTCAAAATATGATTACAAAAATTTCAAAAATCTACTTTTTGTTTAAAATTGTTTGGAATCTTCAAATTTGAAATTAATTTGGAATTTTTTTCAAAAATTCTATATGTCTTCAACATGATTCGGATGTTTTCTAAAAATTTTTAAAAAACATCCAAAATGAAAACAATTGCTTTAAAATCAAGCACATTCTTTTTTGATAATAAGTTTAAGAGACATTTAAAACTTTTCAAACGATTTCAAAATAATTTTAAACTTGAAAAGACTTTACATTTTTTTAACAAAATGTAGATTTTTGAAGATTTCAACTGAAGAAATTAGAGGTATTTTAAGAATTTTGAAAGAGAATAAATTTTTTTTAAGATTCCCACGAAAATGATTGATGAATATTTATTTAAAAAATTAATATAAAGAGAAAGAAATTCATATTTAAAAAGTTTTTCAAACATTCAAAAAGATTTCCAAAATTGTCAGTAAAGAAGCCGGAAGTTTTTAAAGCAATTTTTGTAATTTTGCATAATTTAAACAAAATTTTAGGAAAAATTCCAATAAATTAGAAAGATATTTTAGAAGGTTCAGAAGTTTTGAAAAGATTAACAAATAATTTAAAATTTCAGAAAATTAAAAAGAAAATGTAGATTTTTGAACATTTCGAAATGAAATTTTGAAGCTTTATAAGGATTTTGAAAGGATTCAAGATAATAAAAAAATGTTCTCCAGATTCATGTGGGGAAATTTTTAATGTTTTTTTTGTTTATTTTGAAATATTAGATATTTAGATGTTTTGAAGAATTTTCACAAATAATCTAGAATTTGAAAATATTTCAAAAAAGTTCAAACTGTAGATTTTTAAAGATTTCGAAATAAAATGTTGAAGGTTGTTAAGGATTTTGATAGGTTTTAAGATAATAAAAAAATTTTCTTAATATTCCTGGGAAAATTAAAACGTTTTTTTTTAAATTAAAGAATTAATTTTGAAAGAATATTTCAAAAGATTTAAGAAGATTTCCAAAGTTTTTAAAAAGGAATCTAGACAATTTAAAAACAATTTCTAAATTTTGCAGAATTTAAAAGAAAATTGTAGGAAAAATCCGAATCGTTTCAAAAGATATTTAGAAAGCTTTGAAAAAAATTGCAAGACTTTTTAAGAATTTGGAAAGGTTTCAAGAAAATAAACCACTTTTCTTAAGATTCCTGAAAAATTATTTATTTTGACAAATTAATTTTTTAAAGAAAATTAAAAAAAACATCATAATATTTCTAGAAATTTCGAAAAAAACTGGAAGATTTTAAGATTTTCGAATTTTGAAAAATTTCGAATACGAGTTGAAGATTCAACTATTTTGTTGGAAATTCGTCTTTTTGAGTTAATTCAACTCATTTTGATTTAACATTAAAATCTTTTTTTTTTTTTGAAATATTAATCACGCATTACATTTTTCTTTCAGAATTCATCCTTTTTGGTTAAAAATTCACTTTTTTGTGGAAATTTTGATTTGGCAAATCTTAAATCTTAAAAAATATTTTTTAAGTTTCTCAAGAATATTAAAAAAATTACATTTATATAACTTTAAAAACAAACAAATAATACTTATTTTCTCGTTCTCATCTCAGAATCCAATTTTAGCTCGAATGTAAGTGTTCAAAAGCTTTGAAAAAATAAATAGTAATGCGAAATTTGTACTTTGTGTTAAAAATGATTTTTCCCTTTGAATCGAGAAAATTTAATACATCCTTTTTAAAAAAAAGAAGACATTAAGAAAATAAAAACAAGAAAAAATCAATCAAAAATAGAAAACTCAAATAGGTGACTGGACCTCTAAATCATATCCGATTTTGAATTTTTTTAAATTAGATTGGAAAATCATATTTTTAATCACTGTATTATACAACCATTCTATTTTTTTAATTAACTTCAAAACTTTAACATGTATTTTCTTTTAATCGTGAGCTTTAATACTGAAATATAAATGTAAAAACTCACCTTTCCAAACGGACATTGATAATTAGTATTTGATCCTTCATGCTTAAAGTTTGCATAAATTTTGTTAAAAAATAATAAGCCCAGTTTTTCATTTGATTCTTTCTCGTATTCCTCACATTTTCCAAACGACGATTGAAAAAATTGTGCATATTTGGGATATTCGATAAATTCAAGATCATAATTTATCTGCGAAAAAGGGGAACATTTTTAGAAGCTGTTAGCAAATTTCAACATTGAATAACTGTTTATTAAGTTATTATAATCTTGAAAAATATTTAGTATACCTTTACAGAGTTGTCATTTTCATCATCTACTATCCAACCCCATTGAAAATAAATATGTTCGAATATTTCCAAAAGTTCAGGGTGAAATCCCATTTCAGGAGACTTCAGAACGTATGAGAGTGTTTCATTTAAGTACATATAAGTTCTTTCAAATTCTACTTTAAATTTTTCTGTTTGCACTACCTGCAAGAATAATAATTCGAGGAATATTATTTGTACTTTTAATTCAAAGAAAAAATATAAATTATAAAGTTATTTTTATACTTACATTAATAGCCACAAATTCGATCGCGAGGAAGAACACAGAAGTTTTGAACATTTTTTTAGAAAATAGCTGTATCCTTCACTAATTAATAATTAAAAATGTGTATGAATGAAATAAAGCCAGTTGCAGCGTAACTTTTTAAAAAGATTTATGTTCTACTTGCAAACGTATAAGGAAATATTTGTACGTTGCATGATAAAATATAATTAAGCCACGATTAATTGGAAAGAAATATAAAATTAAAAGTGTGATAATCACAAAATTATGAAATTATCAGCAGTATAGGTATATAGAAGCAATTTAAAGGTCGTTACCAAAGCTAAGATGTCATAACACAATATAAGGTTCTGAAAATAATTAATAAATTACCAGATGTTTAAAAAATTGTAATTTGGTCCTATGTTTTAAAACCTTATCAGAAATAATAATTGTCGATAGAAAGAGAAGCCAAATTAATTTTTTTCTTAAATATAATAGATTTCCTAAGGTAATTTAGAAACGAATTCAGAAAAAAAATAATTTCAAAACAAATTTTTAATCACTTAAATTTTAATATACAAATATTTTTAAAAAATATGCTTATTACTGTAAAATAAATTAATATTTGAAGATAAAGACTTTATTCACTTCCACAAATAGAAACAGGCTCGGCTGCAAATTTCAATACAAATGGTAAAATCGTCAGTTTCAATAGAAATTAAAGATCACTCCCGAAATATTGAGTTTTTGAATACGACTGAAAAAGATTTGATTTCAAAAAGTTACCTAATCAGAGTAAATTGTGCAAGAATTTCGATTTCAAGAAATACCGCTGCTAAAGGGGAGAAAAAAATTATTACTCCTCTTAAATCCTAAGGTAAGACGTTAACTAAAATTAAAATTTGTTTGATTACTATAATAAAAAATAAGAATATGAACAAAACCTTTAAGCACAACGTGTATTTGATTTTTTAGAATTTTTTATGCAATAAACCTATTTTCGGAAAAAATTAAATATTTGAAATCGAAACGAAAGAATGCAAGACTTGGGACTGAAATTTTAAACGAGAAAAAAACATAATAAATTAATGAACACAGTTTTGTTTATTTATTGAAATACATAACATAACATTGCATACCTACTGCATTCCCAAACAATTTATACATAAATTCTCAGTTTTTTTACAACTTGGATATTTTCTCGGAGTTTTCTTCCAAGGAATGTGTGCCGTCTAGTCACTTCTGCAAAACATCATTTGCTTCGGCTCGTTCCTCCTGTAATTCTTTGGAGGTGATATCCAGTTTTGATTTAGCAAAGTCGTTAAGCGAGAGACCCTAGGAAAAAATAAATTCTTAAAACCTTTGTATAATCACATAAATTGATAATTTTAGATAAGTGATTTTTTTCATAAAAAAACCTTCCAGTTTTTCATGCCAATTGAAACAAAAATGGTTGAATACTGTCCTTTCCCTGATTAATAAAAAAAAATTCCCGGATAATTAAAAATGTATGCATTTATTTCAACCAAAAAGATGACTTTTCTTCCCTGAAAGATGAACTATTAATCCAAAAGGACGATTTTTCAACAAACCAGTTGTATTTTCGACTAGAAAAATGACTTTTTAACAAAATAGTTAAATTTTCAACAGAATAGTTGAATTTTTAATTAAACCATTAAATTTTAAACTTACAAAGAGATGAATTTTCAACACAAATGGATGAGTTTTTTAGAAGACAGTTGAATTTTCAAGAAAATAATTAAATTTTTAAGGAAGTAGTTGAATTTTGAACTAAGAAGTTGAATACTCGACCTACAAAGATGACTTCTCTTTAAAAAATGTTATAGTTCATATTTCAGACAAAAAAGATGAAATTTCTAGCAAAAGAGATGAATTTTCAACTAAAAATAAAAAGTAAAATTTTCAGTAAAAATACATTTTTAACCAAGTAAATCAACTTTGAACCAAGTAGTTGAATTTTCAAAATTAAAAAAAAAAAAAAAAAAAAAAAAAACTGAATTCTCCACGAATAATAAACTAGTAGACCACTAGTAGACATGTAAACGAAAAAAGATTTTAATTTTCAATAAAAACAAAATAGATCAATTTTCAAATAAAATTATGAATCTTCAACCAAAAAATCAAATTTTCAACAAAATACGTAAATTTGAAAATAAATAGTTGAATTTTCATTTAAAAAGGATAAAATCTCAAAGAAAAATGTAATAGTTCATATTTGAAAAAAAAAAAAAATTTTAACTTGAAATAAAAGAAAACAGTTAAATTCATCCAAAGAAGAATAATTTTCAACTAATCTGTTGCATTTTTAACCAAAAAGAAGGAATTATCAACGAATAGATTTTAATTTTTAATAAAAAACCAAAAAATACGAATTTTAAACTAAGTAGAGGAATTTTCAAACAACAAAGATACGTTTTAAACAAAAAGACGAATTGAAAAAACTAGGTTAATTTTCAACCAAATGGATGAATTTTCAACAAATTAATTAAATTTGCAACATAATAGTAAAATTTTTAACAAAAAAATATGACTTCACGAATAATATAATAGTAGATATTTCAACGAAAAAAGATTTTTATTTTAAATAAAAACCAAAAAATATGAATTTTCAACCAGTAATTGAAATTACCAAAAAAAAATCAATTTTCAACGAAACACATGAATTTTTAACCAAATAGTTGAATTTTCAATTAAAAAAGTTGAAATCTCAAAGAAAAATGTAATAGTTGATAATGCAACAAAAAAAAGATTTTAACTTGAAATAAAATGAAATGAAAAACCAAAAAAATACGAATTTTCAAACAGGTATGCGAATTTTCAAACAAAAAAGATACATTTTAATCAAAAGTCGAATTAAAAACAAAGGTTAATTTTCAACCAAATAAATGAATTTTCAACTAAGATGATCAATCTTGAACAAAATAAATGTTAACAAATATATGAATTTTCAACCAAAAAGTTGAATTTTCAACTAAAAAAGATGAATTTTAAAGAAAAATGTAATAGTTGATATTTGTACTGAAAAATAATTTAATTTTAAATAAAAAACAGTAAAATTCATCCAAAAAAGACTAATTTTCAACTAATCAGTTGTATTTTTAACCATGATAGATTAAATGTCTACCAAAAGAGTTGAATTCCTAAACCAAAATAGGAATTTTCAACAAAGACGTTATTTTTCTACCAGAACAGTTGAAAAATTCAGTCCAAAAAGACGATTTTTTTAACAAAACAGTTGAATTTTCAAACCATTTTTTTCCAAACGAATAATAAAATTGGTTAATGAAAATATAATCGCAAGAAGGAAGAAACTGAAGAAAAAGGAAATATAAATAGAAGGCAAATAAATTACTAATAAGAATATTATATCAGGGTGCCAGTAAAACTTCATTTTCAAAATTCTCTAACTTTTTCCTGACCATTAATATTCAAAGACAAGAATCTTAATCTGGTAACATTTTTACCATAGAATTTTTCTATAACTGAATAAAACAATTTCATACTTAAATTTAAAAATGTCAAATTTATTACCCATGACAGGTATTACAAGTGCCTCTTATAGAAATTCTCTGACATTTGCAAGATTTTTTTCAAAATCCCGGACAATTCTCTGATCAATAAAATTCCCTGATTTTCCCCTGACTTCCAAGTTTTCCCTGACCTACGGCCACCCTGTTTTAATCACATTTTCGCAAAAAACTTACCTGAACTATTTTGAATTTCTTGTCCTCGATAGTGACTGGGAAGGAAAAGACGATGTCTTTCGGGATTCCATAACTTCCATCAGAAACAACTCCCATGCTGACCCACTGACCAGGTTTAGTTCCAGTCCACCAGTCCCTCATGTGATCTCCTGCAGCTTTAGCAGCTGACATAGCAGATGACATTTTCCTAGCTGCAATTACAGCAGCTCCTCGTTTTTGAATCGTCTCCAGGAAGGTTCCATTCAACCAATCATCATCGTTTATTGCTGCTGGCACAGGTTTTGTGCCCGAAGGAAGAGCAACTGTAGCTTGGCCTGCATCCGGATATTGAGTGGAGCTGTGATTTCCCCAGATGATCACGTTTTGCACCTTGTCGACCTATTTGAAACAATATTTTTCTTTACTTAAAATTGAAGTTTTGCAGTACAGAACTGGATAACCAACAAAATCGGAATTTATCAGGAGAGCGAAATAGCATTCTGTAAAATCGAAATCAGCATTTAAAGATAAAACAAAAGTTTACTCCCGAGCCAAAGTGTTTATGAATTGAGACCAAAAAAGTATGATTAAAAAAATTATCCAATTCCGAGAGATAGAATGTGGAACTTTACAATCTCAAAGTGACGGGTACCTAAAATTGGAACTGGCTCGGTTCCGGATCATGATAAAAAGTCATTTTTAGTTTAAACCAAAAATAAAAACTTAACCCGAGATATTGAGCTGCTCAAATTTCATGTGTTTGGAAAATTGTTTTTGGATAGAGTCTAAAAATCTATGTTTCAATTTTAAAAAATAATAAAAATTTGCTCCCGAGATATGGGGAGGCTGAATAAGGATAAAAAGAAGAAAGAAAAATAAACGATAATAATTTCGAGAAATATCATTTCTGATCGCAAGGCAAAAACTGAAGTGAAAAAACCTTATAAAAGTGGCTTTTTGTAAAAAATTAAGATTTAAGATTTTAAATTGGAATTTAGTTGCTACTTTCGTAAAAAGTGGCAAATAGTTTTATTTAAGGGCCTTTTCTTTGAAAAAAGAAGTGTTTTATTATTTTACTGTATTTAAAAACTTTCAGGAAGCAGAATATGTTCAGAAAAATGTTTCAAAAAAAGGTAAGAGGTTAGGCAATTAAAAAAAAAACAAAGAACAAGAGGTGAGACCAGTACAGAGTCAGTTTTGAGTTACACATCTTTTAATTACTATATTAAAAATAAGATTTCAAAGAAATTCTTTCAACACAAGTATTTGATTTTTTAAGAAATTTTTATGCAATAAAAAAGTTGACAATTTTCGATTTTTCCTTTGGAACCACCAAACTGACCAAATTTTCGGAGAGTTGACTTATTATTAAAATATTAAACTACTTGTACAACAATTTAAACTATACATAAAACATGTTAAACTACTTACTATTATTATTTTTGTAAGCCTAGGCGCCCTGAGGCAATCATTTCTCTCGTTTTAAATTTAAAAAAAATCTGCCCGCTTCGCGGGCACATTCTCATGGCACGCCTCGCGCGCGGCTCGCTTCGCTCGCAAGTTTGAGCGCGCCTAGGGCGCGCGACTGTTGGATCTCGCGCTTCGCGCTCGATCATATATTTATCTCGCGCTTCGCGCTCGATTATGTATTCACCTCGCGCTACGCGCTCGGACGTATTTGCATCGCGCTTTACGCTAGGCTCCTCTAGATTTTTGAACTTCGTGTTCGACTTCGATGAAAAGAAAAAGTTTGTTTGCAAATATTATAAAATTATCAAAACCTCTACATATTAAGTGATTGTTAAATTTATTTTTATTTTAGACTGAAAAGGAACTTTATTTACTCAAGGTTCTATCGACCTTAAGGAAAACATTCTCATCCAGACACTCGCGCTTCGCGCTCGATATTTGATTTGAAAATCATTTGAACCGTATGATAGAAACAAAAAAGTTTGAGCGCACTTACGGCGTGCGATTTGGTAAATACACTGAGCGCGAACTTTGTGCTTCGTGTTATATGTTCTTCATATACAAATTACTAAATTTGTATTTGATTTCAAATGAAAAGTAATGATATAATTCAGGCGACAAATTTTATTAGTTAACATTTTATTTTAGCTTGTGCCGTTTATCAAAAAAGTTAATTTTTTCATTTTGAATATATTCTTACCACAAAAATTGATTACGGGTCAATGTTATTTTCACGAATAAAACAAAAACCACGCATCCTATCGAAACATGAGTCACAATAAATTTGTACCTCTTCCTTGGATGAACAAATTTTGTTTCGGTCATTTTTTCGTAGCTGGTAATATTCGTCTGAAAATTTGATTTTTCTATTTTCAATGCTGTTTTTTACGAATAAAACAAAAACTACGCGTCATATCAAAAAGTGAATGATAAGAAATTTGTAGATCTTTTTTAGGTGCACAATTTTGGTGAGATGACCTTTTCTGGTATCTTGCATAGTTTTACAGAAAAATGGCTTTTTTGATTTTTCATTAATTTTTTGTGCGATCAAAATTTGAATTTTTTATTTTTCAAAAAATTCAAAAAGTTGGTATGAAAATATTATAGGGTGTTCAGGAATCAACGTTTTTCTCCTCTTGACTTTTTTTCATATCGTGCGTTTTTCGGCTTAAAATGTTCATTTTCGTTTGTTTTTTGGAATTTTGAAAATGCTATAACTCCAGTAATTTTTTTTTTATCACGAAAAGTCATAAGAATATTTTGTTCGTCATTTTGCGTACTACTAATAACCGTACATAGAATTTTCAAATCTTCCAAAAAAGTGGTCTCAAAAATTTTGAAAATGTGCTCACTTTTTGGATTTTCATCCAAAATAGCTGGTTAACGAACTCGTTCTCTATTTTTCGGCCATAAAAAAGTGTGCCAAAGCTCAATCAAATCTGATCATTTTTTCGAAAGTTATCGTGGCTACAGACAGACAGACAGGCAGACAGACAGACTACAGACAGACAGACAGACACCTTCGTAAAAATCGTTTTTTCTAGCTCAGGGGGTCTCAAAACGTGGAGATTTGATGAAAACCGACTATGTCAAATTTTACATAAAACCAATACCTTCTCATTAGAATGAGAATGTAAAAAGTTTAATTCATAATTCTGGAAAAATCATGAATACAAGTACACAAGCTACAACGTTGTAGACATGATTGTATTGTATGCTATAACAGACTTCACAGTCCAAAATGCTCTTAAAACTGGAGAAATACGTTGATTTTTCATGAAAATATGGAAATAATAGGGAAGTAAGTGCTTTTAAATAAAATTAATGCAGGTAACATATTCCGACGATTGCAAGTCGAAATATATTTCATTTTCAACAAAATAGTTGAATTTTCAACCAAAAAAGATGAATTTTCTACCAAAGAGATGCATTTTCAACAAAAGAGTTAAACTTTCAAGCTAAAAATCGTATTCTTTAGAACAAATTTTCCTTTTAAACCCAAAAAGATAAATTTTCAACAAAAAAGTTAATTTTCAACCAAGATAGATGAATTTTCAACCAAAGAGTTGCCTTTGCAACCAAATTAAAATAAGCTGTAAGTACTTAAAATTAAAAAATAAACTCTTTTATCAATTGTTTAAATCATAAACTTTAAATTAACCGATAAAAAAATCCATATGAATTCTCAAAAAAAATGTAATAGTTGATATTTTAACCAAGAGATTTTCATTTTCAATAAAAAAAGACAAATTTTCAACAAAATACTTGAATTCCCAATCAAAACAGATTCATTTTCAACCAAACAGTTGCACTTTTAACCAAAAAAGATAACATTTGTACCAACAGAGATGAATTTTCAATCAAGAAAGATTTTTCAGTTGAAAAAAAAAGTACAAAAAAATTGTTGAATTTTCAATCCAAAAAGATGAACTTTCTGAAAAACAGTTGAATGTTGCAAACGAAAAGATGAATTTAAAAAAAAGTTAATTTTCAGCCAAATAGTTTTACATTCAACTAGTTGAACATTCAAGCAAAACAGAGATGAATTTCCTACAAAACAGATGAATTTAAAAACGAAAAGATGAATTTTCAACCAAACAGTTGCCTTTACAATCAAATAGTTGAACTTTCACGCAAACGAGTCGAACTTTTAACAATAAAGTTACATTTTTAACCAAACAGTTGAATTTTCCACCAAAAGAAAAAAAAATCAACCAAATTGTTGAATGATCTACCCAAAAAGATTAATTTTCAACAAATACATGCATTTTACAGCAAATAGATGTTTTTTCAAATAAAAAGGATCAGGTTTCAACCAAAAATGGAATACTTAAATTATCAGTTTAAAAAATTAATAAAAAAAATCTACAACAAAATAGTTGAATTTTTAACCAAGAAAGAAAAAAACTCAACCAAATTTTGAATTTTCAAGCCAAGAAGATTACGTTTCTACAAAAAACTTGAATTTTTTACACGAAAAGATGATTTTGCAACAAAGAAGATTAATTTTCCACCAAAAAAGACAGATGTTCAACAAATACATGAATTTGCACGCAAATAGATAAATTTTCATTGGTTCAACCAAAAAGATTAATTTTCAACAAATACATGAATTTTAAAGCAAATAGATGATCTTTCAAATAGAAACGATCAGGTTTCAACCAAAAATGGAATAGTTAAATTATCAGTTTCAAAAATTAACTTTACAGCAACAAAAAACTAATTTTCAACAAAATAGTTACATTTTTAACCAAATAAATGAATTTTTAACCAAAAAATTAATTTTCTAGAACGTAGCTCAACTCTGAACCAAAAACGATGTCTTTTTAACAGAATGGTTAAATTGTCAACAAAATAATTAAATTTTCAATAAAAAGAGATGAATTCTGAACCAAAAATATGACTTTTTGACAAAATAGTTAAATTTTCGAAAAAAGAATTAAATTTACAACCAAACAGTAGAGTTTTTAACCAAAAGAGATGAATTCTGAAGCAAAAATATAATAGTAGACATTTCAATTGAAATTAATTAACTTTCAACCAAAAATCTTGAATTTAAGTGAAAAAAACGAGAAAAACGGGAAGTTTCTGGAAAACAGGGAGAAAAAAGAGGAATTCTTTTAAAAAATGGAAAAGGAACCATTCACAATATTGTGCGTGAATCACGTGTTTTAAAACACGTGATACATTTTTCAGGAACATTGACCCCCGCCCCCCGTGATGCTTTTTCCATTGTTCTTAACATGGAGAATGATACATTGATATACCCTATGATAAAACAAAATAATAATAAAAAATTCACTAAATACGTTATACGTGGGACCGGGGGGTCTGAACGTATAACGTATTTTGTGAATGGCCCCAAAGATAGGAATAGGGGAAAGAGTGTGAAGTCTGCTATAACAAAAAATTATAAAATTTTACATTAAGGGCATGTGACACTTATCCGATTCCTACTTTACCGACATTTTTTTGTGGATCTTGCCAATTCTAGATGAGATGAGATATCGAACTGAAAGTTTGGAAAAATAAAGGAAAGTCACTAAGGAAGTTTGTGTACTAATAAATTGTTACAATTACAAAAAAAAAAAAAATTTGGAAATGTTTTTTTGTAGTAGTGAAAATTTATTAGTACATACACGTTCCTTAGTTCCTTTTCTATATTTTCCCAAAGTTTCAGTTTGATATCTCTTCTAGTGTGGAATTGGTATGCTTCACAACAAAATGTTGGTAAAGTAGGAATCGGATAAGTGTCACATGCCCTTAAATTCGTCAACTAGACACATCCAACCAAAATAAAAATAAATAGTTCCAGAAATTTCTCTCATCATTTGGATCTACAATTTTGATTTTATACCGTTTAAAGGTAATTCTAATTTCGAACAAAGGGAATCCCGTACCCTCTGGGAAATCCTAATCTAATATACCATCGGTAAATAATCAAAATCATCTACTGCACCGACAGTACATAATCAAAAATGAAGACCATGTAATACTTACCATACGAGCAATTCGGTTCCTGCAGATTTGTGTCTATAATAATAAACATTTTTTACTGCAATTTTGGTAAGTGCTAAGAAACATCAAAACGGACATAAATAGCCTTTTTTTTATTTGAATAATTAAAAAAAGTTTATTTCTGTTTTACCGACCTTATATATTTTTTTTAATTACTCAAACCAAAAATACGCTATTTACCTCCAATTTCATGTTTATTACTAGTTAACCAATGTTTCAGCAGGAAACATTTATTATTGTGGACACAAACATGTGGAAACGGAATTCCTCATATGGTACGCAGCCATCTTACTCAAAGGATATTATCCTCTCCCTTCTTCCCTTATCCGATGATTCAACCAACTTCTGTATTTGGCCACCAGAGGTCGAATTTCCCTCGCCGCACCTGAGCCCACGTATTTTTATTAATCTTATTGCAACAAAACCCTCAATTTAATTCAGCTCCAACCTCGATTTTCTCAATCATCATACCCAAGGTCAATTTATTTTGCAAAGAAAATGAGGATATTAGTAACAATTCAGCTATTATTCGCATCGAAAAATTGGTGTTTCTCGCAAGGTGTGTCATTAAGCCAACTTTAACTATATAAGAACCGTTCTGATTATAACCTACAGGAATGGTCCGACACTATTCAGGAAATTCTCTCTGGAGGTCTTCTTGACAACCAGGGGGAGTGGCATCTTCTGCAACGAGGAGGATGGAGGAAGGTTGGAGTCTAAGGTCAAATCGCAGCCGTCAATTCGGGTCACATCTGATGTATATGTACGCTATACATCAATGTGGCAATCAAAGCCCACAACAAGTGGCAAATCGGGGTTCATACACCCAACAATCAAAGCCCACAACAAGTGGCACATCGGGGTTCATACACCCAACAATCAAAGCCCACAACAAGTGGCAAATAATCGGGGTCACTCATACCCAACAATCGCCGACAAGGCAGCAACTCATGCAACGCGCATCGCAGCAAAATCCCGATTGACCAAGCGCAGAACCGATTTCCTAAGATTCTCTGACTGTCACTTCAAGATACCTTGAAGCAGGGGATGTCACGTTGGGAAGCAATTCCCAAACTGTAATAGTGACATCGACCATTCCTTTTGCAATTTTTGTCAAGAATTCATTTTTTTGTTACAAATTTCGTACAAGTTTTATGCAAACGGTAGTGTGACGGTCTGAATAAAAAGACGCAGATTCGTAGATCTGGTCAGGCAGTTTATTAGAATGATACACTAGTTGACGCCGAATCGGGAATCCAACTTTCAATTTTTTTAAAGAAGTGATCAGCGATAGTAGATTTTGTAATTTTTGTAATTTTCTTTTTTTATATAAATAAACAAAGAGCGAAAACGAGACATTTTATAATAATTATTTTCTATCTTCAAAGCAATAACTTAATTAATCCCATTCTCGAAGAAAGTGAATGTCGAAGTATCCAAAGAATATAAATAATTTACAGGATATCGAATCTAATTGTTATAAACAAATTATATTAACAAAATGTCAACATATTGGAAATTTTGCTTGCAAAGTATATTTTTGTAAGTTAGAATTGCTTGATTTTATCAACAGGATCATGTTTGATCATGAAAATTTGTTGTATGGTATAACTTCTTTATTTTATAAACAAATGCATAGTTTAGGCGTTTTTTTAACATAAAGTAATCGGCTTTCTTTCTTAGCACTTTTAAATTATATGAGTGGTAATACTTACCACTTACGTAAGATTGGTCATTCGATATTATTTGTTTATTTTATAAACAAACCATTTATAGACAGAAAGTGATCGTTTTTCTTTCTAATCGTCTTCAAATTACATAAGTGGTGATATTTAGTGACGAAGAATTATCAATCGATATTATTTGTTTATGTCATGAACAAATTTAATAAACAAATGCATATTTTGACCATTTAGAGATAGAAAGTGATCGTTTTTCTTTCTAATCGCCTTCAAAATGGAGCAAGAATGAATTTGAAATGTATCCTGAAATTATTGCAATAATTGACAACTACAACTTGGAAGCTAATTCTTCTAGAACATCACAAAAAATTTCCAGTGATATAATTTGAAGGCAATAATAAAAAACGATCACTTTC
Organism: Andricus curvator; assembly: GCA_932195095.1. Taxonomy (NCBI): domain Eukaryota; kingdom Metazoa; phylum Arthropoda; class Insecta; order Hymenoptera; family Cynipidae; genus Andricus; species Andricus curvator. The sequence goes on along the minus strand of CAKNYM010051378.1, from coordinate 367,270 downwards.
TATCTATAAATAGTCAAAATATGCATTTTTTTTATTAAATTTGTTTATGACATAATCAAATAATATCGACTGACAATTCTTGGTCACTAAATATCACCACTTATGTAATTTGAAGACGATTAGAAAGAAAAACGATCACTTTTTATCTATAATTGGTCAAACTATGCATTTGTTTATAAAATAAACAAATAATATCGATTGACAATTCTTCGTCACTAAACATCACCACTTTATGTAATTTGAAGACGATTAGAAGAAAAAAAACTATTACTTTCGGTCTATAAATGACCAAACTATGCATTTGTTTATAAAATAAACAAATAATATCGAATGACCAATCTTAATAACTAAATATTATCACTCATATAATTTAAAGGTACTAAGAAAGAAAGCCGAATACTTTATGTTAAAAAAACGCCTAAACTATGCATTTGTTTATATAATTTGTTTATAAAATAAAGAAATTATACCATACAACCAATTTTCATGATCAAACATGATCCTATTGATAAAATCAAGCAATTTCAACTTACAAATATACTTTGCAAGCAAAATTTCCAATATGTTGACATTTTGTTAATATAATTTGTTTATAACAATTAGATTCGATATCCTGTAAGTTATTTATATTCTTTGGATACTTCGACATTCACTTTCGTCGAGAATGGGATTAATTAAGTTATTGATTTGAAGATAGAAAATAATAATTATAAAATATCTCATTTTCGCTCTTTGTTTATTTATATAAAAAATAGAAAATGACAAAAATTAAAAAATCTAATCCATAGACGCTCTTGTGCAACTATCGCTGATCACTTCTTGAAAAAAATTTAAAGTCGGTTAAGAATTGTAGGCTGTAGGTGATTTTGAATAGTAAATTCCCGATTCAGCCCACTGTGTGCCGTAGCAGTCAGACAAGGAATGATGCCTTTGGGGCCGAGGCCCTGCCGGGTCGGTCCCACGATGAAAGAGTACAGTCTACTGCCCTTATCAGTTTAAATTTAAACTCAAAATTATCCCTTAAGGGAGGGCGTGATATCTATCTATTCTTAGCGTACGAAACTACTCTATTTTAGAAGAGTGCGTTTATAAAACTAGAATATTTTTACTTATTCTTTCTAGCTTTACCTTGGTGAGAGTTTGAGTATAATTTGTATACCAGTTGATAGGTGTTTGATAGTAATTTGAGCCTATTCTGTGCAAATTATTAGTCATGCTGAGTCCGCAGATTTGTGTCGAATTCGTGCAAATCTTTTTTCAATTATTTAATAACTATCCATTTACATTCTTCCAAAAAAAGAAAAAAAATCTAGTATTTATCAACTATTTATTGCAATAACAACTTGCTTATTGTTTGGATTCATAGATTATAAAAGTAAAAATTTTAATTGATATAGTGACCTAATCTATCTTTCGATGGCGCTGATTCACCGAAAAATTACGGCGACCGTGGCAAAAGTGAGGCGAGCAAAGCTCGAAATCCATTGGAAACAATACAAAGTAAAGTAAAATTATAAAATGCTTCCATAAGTCGTACACATTTTGAAAACATGTTTTACCATACATAAATTTGTTCTAAATCGCATACAATGTTTTCAAAGTGCGTATGAATTATGACAGCATTTATAATTTCAATTTATTTTGTATTGTTTCCAATGGATTTCGAGCTTTGCTCACCTTACTTTTGCCAGGGTCGCCGCAATGGTCGGTGGCGGCAGCAGTATCGGAAAGGTAGATTTTAGGTCCCTATACTGCCCTATACTAAAAATGGAAAAATCCTAAAGACAATTTACGAATATGAAAATTATTTGAATATACGTAAGTATTAAAAGCAATCAATTATTGAACTAATATTAGTTAACGATTTAACGAAAAAATGTAACCAAAATTTGTTGGAAACTTGAGAATACTTTATGTGTGTTTCTCACAAAATACACTCATATTTCATGCAAACGTGCGGACTCAGTATGACTCAAATTACATGCAAACGTTTCGCGCGCACAGCTGTTTGCATCCGGTTTGCACGATTGTGCTCTGCAGGTTCAAAGATTGCTTCAAAGCAATAACAGTCGGGTGCAATCACGGGGTTCTTGCATTTTCAGAAGTCACTTGTTTTTTCAATAACGGTGTTCTTGCATTTTCAGAAGTCACTTGTTTTTGCAATAACGCTGTTCTTGCATTTTCAGAAGTTACTTGTTCTTCATTTGTTCTTCATGGAGTTCCTTACATGAGTTGAAAGTAGGCATGGAAAAGCTAGAGTATCGCTCGTTTTTCCCCTTCCCCTTCCCCAAATTAATATTATAAATTGGGGAAAACGTCAACCAAATTCATTCGCTCACGAAATGTTTCGACTTGTTTCGCTCTTACGAGCAATATTCTGTTCGCACTATGTTCTTCGTACTCAAAGAGGATTGTCGCGGTTCATGAATTTTTGTGTAGAAGAATCTTAGTTTTTTATCGAGAAAGGGGTGATTTTCCAAATGACTTTCTTCGATTTCATATGATGCGATTCCAAACCCTCAAGCTGATAACATCCAATCGTTCTCTAATATTTCACAGAACCTTTGTTTATGTAACTTATTTATTTCTCAACGTTTCGTGGGGATATTCGACTAAACTCAGATTCAATACTTTTTAGGCTTTGACTATTTCGCTATTTTATAATCCGCTCCTTGTGAAATTTTTGCTATGCAATAATTGCCAATTTTTTACACCTCATATTTATTTGATACTAGAGAATGAATTATGTGTGTTTCTTAAAAGATTCAGATCTTTGAAATTTACAGTTATAGACATATTTTTACCATTAACTTATTTTGATTATTCGTTCATTGACCTTCACGATTCTCATTTAGCCATTCCAACAATTTTGTTTATTTAATATTTTTAAAATTGAATTGAGCTTGAGGAAAAGTAATTATTAAACTTCATTTAATAGAAAAGGAGTTACCTAAAATTTTATTTAAAAAAAAAGCAACATTTAACGTAAGGATAAAAAGAAAGCAGGTTAAAAATGTTACGTAACAGGGTGTCCAGCGATTCTTAGGAACGAAATTAAATGTCTTTTCCAAGTTTTTCAGGTCAAGAAGTCAAGTTTTTCCAGGTCTCCTTTTTTACATCAAATAATAAAAAACCCGTTTATTATAGATGTAAAAGAAGCCATATAATTTTTTTATTGGCTAACAATTTTTAAAGAAAACAGACTAACTAACCTTTTTAAAATCATTAAAAATTTTAAAATCTTTTGAAAGTTTTCAAATCTTTGGGAATGTTCGAAATCTTTGAAACCTGGTCTACACGCCTTTTTCAAACTCCTTGCAATCTTTACGAAATGTTCGAAATCTTTGAAAAATCTTTTGAAATATTTGTGAAATTTTTCGTAAATCTTTGTTTGTGAAATCTTTTTTATTCGTTGAAATAATTTAATTATTTGAAGCCTTAGTGAAATCTTTTAAAATCTTCTAAAATGTTTTGAAACCTTTTGAAATCGTTTCAAATCTTAGAAATCCTTTAAATCTTTTGAAAGTTTTAAAAGCTTTGTGAAATTGTTGTGGAATATTTGAAATCTGGTGGACGCCTTTTTTAAATCTTTGAAATCCATGAAATCTTTGTAAAATGTTCAAAATCCTGTTAAATATTTAAAAATCTTTGAAATATTTTGAAACCTTTTGAAATCTTTAGTAACGTTTTGTAATCTGGTGTACACTCAAAAACCGAGTAGTGAAACCCTTGAAAAATCCGTTATATGGCCATGGCTCATTCTAATTCTGAAACTGAACTAACATCGAAATTTTCAACTAATAATTTTTATAATTTGTAAGTTAAATATCACATAAAAATGTATACTTTAACAATCTATATTAGCGGAGACGAAATTGAAAACTTATTGAATTATTCACAATATTAAAGTCTGTTCATTGCAATATATAAAATAATTGGTGAAGTCTACAAAAATGAATAGAAATCTCTTTATGTATTCTGTAATGAGTAAAAGAAAAATTATATCTTGACAAATAAAAAACTTTTCAGTAGCAAGATTTCTTCTAAACGAGATGCTTCTTTCATAATAGACTAAAAGATTTAAATTACTTTACTAATTAATTTAAGGTTCTCGTGAAAAATTCAAGGAGATTTCCAGGTTTATTCCAGGTTTTCAAGGTTTTTAAGGTCGCTGGACACCCTGTGTAACATAAATGGAAACTTGATAAATTAGGCAATTTCAAATTACTGTCTAGATTTCAAGTGTGGGGGGGGGGGGGGGGGCTCCGGTGGGTATAAAGAACCTTCAAAATTCGACAGTACCTTTTTTTAATATTCAAAATTATATGCAATTACGTATAGTTTTGAATTGAAATTTCTGGAATTGAACAATTATCAAATGAAACGTTCAAAATGGTATTTTTCCAACCAAGAGTTTAAAATTGTACAAGAATTTTTAAGTAGAAAAGTTAAAAATGAAATATCAATTGGAAAATTAATAAATTGGGCAATTACTTTGAATAATATTTCAATTTAGAATTTGGAAATTTTGAACGCCGTGATTTAAAACTCTCAAATTCCGAAGATTTGAATTTGATTTTTTTCTGTTAATTTGTTTTTGGTATCGCGAAAAACTTATCATTTGTGATTGTTCAATTTTAAATTCGAAGTTGCTGACTTTCAATGCTTCTTTTCATATTATAATTTTGACAGTCTTAAATTTTCAATTCTATAATAATTGCTAATTGTTTTTAATTCAAATTTTTTAGTTCAAACCTAGAATTTACTGTTCATAATCATTTATTTTCCGTAATTATTTTGATGTTTTGTTTAGAGATCAAAATTAAATGCGCACGAAAATTCTGAACTAAACTCAGTATTGGCCAGAATTACTGCAACTGTACTTATAGAACAGAAATAATCCTATTAATATGTAACTTAATTTTTATGTGTTTTTTAATGTGTTTTAAAAATATTTTTTGATTTTTTTTGTCTTTTTTTCGTAGGAAAAAGTTTTGTTTTGACTCTAATTGCTAAGATTTTTCATAAAGGTCATAATTTGTAACAGAAAATTAGCATAAGTTACCATTTACTATTGTTCTAAACATTTGCATAAACAAATTGTCACTGATTGAGTTTTTATAATTTATTTTATATAATTTTATTTCTATAAACACATGTTCCAATCGACCGTTTTCCCCGTAAAAAAGTTATTTTTTCTTCAATTATTGTTGGATTTACCTTATTTGTGATAAATAACCAACTACATTGATAAAAAATTCATTTATATGATTATTATAAACATTTTTATGAAACTCAACTTAAATTTATAATTTATAAATACAAAACAGCCTTTTTTTCGCTGAAAAAATTCAACAATAAATTTTATATGTTATTTTATTGATATTGAAAAATAACATTGATTAATAGTATATTGTGCTACAAGTTGAAAAAGCGAGAGATTTAAAACGAGTGTGAAGTTAGCTACCCGAGCGGAGCGAGGGTGGCTATCACACGAGTATTCAGAAATGATAAAACTAAGTTTTTAAAAAATAAAAATGTTCATAACAATCATATACATGATTTTTTGAGCAATTATGTTGGTTAATTATTATGAAAAATTAAGGTAATGCCAAAAATAATTAAAGAAAAATTAATTTTGTCTACTCGGAAACTTCCAATATGTTGCGCGATTTTTGAAAGAAACTAATGTTTGAAAAAAATAAAAATGGTTGATAACTTAATTTCTATTAATTTTCACGGAAAATTTTTCTGAGACTTTTAACTGAGATGCAAAAGGAACCCCTAAGGCCCTAGGCCAAATATCAAGGCAATATTCTTGGGTGACCTTTTCGGAGGTATACCCTGATTTATAATTACCTGTACGCCTAAACGGCCAGCTAAAGCAGCTTGAGCTCGATTTTGGTCCAATCTGGTCATGGCAGTGAAGTTTTCCTTAGGAATGGAAGGCGCATAATGGGAGCAAATAAGAGCATTAGTATTTGCTGGATTTCCAACAACGAGAACTTTAACGTCCTTGAGTGCGTACTTGTCCAAAGCCTCTCCTTGAACTTTGAAGATCTTTACGTTTGCTGACAAAAGATCCTTACGTTCCATTCCTTGCTTACGAGGCATTGCGCCAACCAAAAAAGCAGCGGCTGCGTCTTTGAAAGCTGCAGCAGGGTCATCCGTTGGCAAAACATCTGTAAAAATCAATAAAAATTTTAAAAATTGCATTCAAATCTTTTTATCGCTTCCATTTTATATCTAGCCAATAATTAATGCATAAATGAGAAACACATTTTTTTAATTGACAGGGATCACAGCCCAAAAAGAGCTAAAAAAAGGGAAATAGGGTAATTTTTTCACGAAAATGGGGTTATATAATGTATAGTTTTTAAATAACGTTAAGTGATTTTTTAATGATTTCTGCCAATAAAGAATTTATTTATTTTTTAATTGGATATACTTAGGTAGTTGAAAATCCATTCAGGGCAATATAAAATGCTCGAGAAAATATAAAATTGGTTAAATAAACAAATTGTATCTGTTTTGAATCGATCTCATAAGCAAGAATATTTTTTCTTCTAAAAATTCCTTCATTCTGACCAAAACTTGTAATTTCATTCTTACTATAATTAATATTTTAAATTTAAATTGGAAACAACACTCTTCAATGCCCTCAAACTAAAATTAAAAATAGTTTAAGTTAGAGCGCCTAAAATATTTTAAATTAGCAACTAAATAGACATGCGCGAACCGCGTCACAGAGGGAAAAAAGGATTTTTTTTTGTTCAAAATAACGTACACTGTACAGCACACAAATATTGACCGATTTGGACGCAAGAAATTTTTAAAAAGCTGATCAAATTTTAAAGAAAGTTGTCGAGCCCGATTTTTGATTTATTTAACAAAAAAAATGAATAATTTATATGACCAAAAAAATGACAATTTTTCTATTTAGCGTTCCCGGTGCTCGTCAATAATAGTTAAATATTATTGTAATCGCCTACGTTTCATAGATTTACATGAATTAAACAAATATTCCATCATGATACAATAAACAAGAACAAAAATTATAAACAAATTATTTGTTGAAAATTTTTTTTCTATCATTTTTAATCATTTTATTTTTTCAAAGTTTTATTGCAATAAATTTGGATGGAAACAACATTATAATAAAGACAATTTCTCTTAAGATTATTATTGTTAATATTATAAACAAATCTAATAAACAAATACATTATGCAGGCATTTGTCGACAGAAAAATTCGTTTTTTTCAACGTCAGTCTTTTTAATTAGGAACCTCATGATAATTTCAGCAAAATTCACAATACGTTGATTAATTGGGTACTTCACGATAATTTCAACAAGATTCATAATTAGTTGAATAATTTTATGTCTTCGTTAAACAAATTTAATAAACAAATGCATTACTCGGGCATTTGTCGACGGAAAAAACTCGTTTTTTTTTCAATGTCAGTCCTTTTAATTGGGAAATTCACGATAATTTCAGCAATATTTATAATTAGTTGATTGAAAAAGCAAACTTTTTTCTCGACATAAAATTATTCAACTAATAATGAATTTCGCTGGAATTATCGCGAAGTTCCCAATTAAAAGACATTGAAAAAAACGAGTTTTTCCGTCGACAAATGCCCGAATAATGCATTTGTTTTTATTATATTTGTTAAAAAACATAACATTTATCCACTAGTTATGAATGTTGCTAAAATTATTATGAAGTTCCCAATTAAAAGGACTGGCAATGCAAAAAAACTAATTCTTCCGTCGACAAATGCCCGAATAATGCATTTGTTCATTAAATTTGTTTAAGAATATCATATCATTTATCAACAGATTATGAATTTTGATGAAATTATCATGAGGTTCCTAATTTTAAAAAACTGACATCGAAAAAAACGAATTTTTCTGCCGACAAATGCCTGATTAATGCATTTGTTTATAATATTAACAAGAATTATCTTAGGAGAAATTTTCTTCATTATAATATTGTTTCCATCCAAATTTCTTGCAATATAACTTTAAAAAACGTAAAATTATTGAGAATTATAGAAAAAGACATTTCCAAGAAATAATTTCTCTATAAAAATTTTTTTTGGTTATTCTATCATGATGAAATATTTTTATCTAACGTAAATCTATTAAACTTAGGAGATTACGACAATTTTCCTATTATTGACGAGCACCGGGAACGTCAAATAGAAAAAATTCCCATTTTTTTGTCATATTTGTTTATTTATAGAAAAATTTAAAAACTGGATCAAAAATCAGGCTCGACAACTTTTTTTGAAATTTTATCATTTTTTTTTAATTTTGTTCGTCCCTATCGGTCAATATCTGGGGGCTGTACGTTATTGTGAAAATCCTTAAAGGAAAATCCCCTGAAATCGTGAAAATTCATTAAAATAAGCAGAAATCCTTTGAAATTCTTTGGACATAATTTAATTGAAATTATTCCATAATTTTCTATTTAAAACCCAGACTAAATAAAATGCACGCACGCCAAGCGCACGTTTACGCCCTCGGGTTTTAGTTTCCTAATATTAAAAACATAAATTATTAAAAAATCCATAACAGCAAATTTTTTAATATTAAGATTTATGGAATTTTTTGAAACGAAATCTCTAAAAATTCTTTAGAATTTTTTTAATAACTTAAAATCTTTTAAAATCCTTTGAAATTTGTGTATGTCCTTCACATCCCTTGAAATTGTTGAAATCCGTAGAAATCTCTCGAAATAAAATTTATTTTATTCCCAAAAGTTCTCTAGAAATTCTTTAAAACCCCTTAAAATACCTTGAAATATTTGGAAATCGTAAAAATCCACTGAAATATGTAGAAATCAGTTGAATTTCTATGAATATAAGTTAAATTTATCTCAAAAAACCATTTAAATAAAATACACGCGCGCAAACCGCGCGTTCACGTCCCCAGATTTTTATTTTCTAATATTAAAAAGATAAACTATTAAAAATCCATATTATCATATTTTTAAATATTAAGAGTTCTACAAATTTTTGAAAAGAGGTAAATAATTTAAGAAAATATTAATTCTAGCCAGTAAGATTTGGAAAGACTCTTGCTTTCGCAATTTTAATATTTTCATGGATGCTAATATTTGTTAGGTATCTGGAAATTTTAACTGTTTCCATAAATATTGTTAGTCATATTGTTAAATTTTAAATAAAAATATTTGTTTAATCTTCAATTAAAAAGTTGCTTATATTTGAAAAATGTACATGTACCATAGATAATTCAGAAATTGTTGAATTTAAAATGTCTATAAATTGTCTAATATTACAAAATCAAAATAATTTAATTTCAAACGCTTATTATTTGAAATTGCCCAAGCAGTAACAACAGTATCTATTTAAAAACAATTTAATTTACGAAGTAAAACTAAAAACTTAATTATGAACATTTTCCAATTAAACCCTGACGGATTTTGATAAACCCAGACAGATTTTGATAAATCTGTACATTAATTAAATATTACATGGAATGTATATTTAAAGAAAAAATGTTAAAGATCTACTAAAAACTGCGCTTAAATCTGCCGAACAGTTAAAAGCTGGTTTTTGGTAGTTTTCGAAAATTCTTTAAATTCTAGAACATATTTTTGTGTTCAATCGAAAAATGTCATTAAGATCAGTGTTGTAAATCTTGTAATTCTTGTTTGTATTTTGGTCTAATCGAACAGTAATTGTTATAATATATCTAACATAATGAAAATCGTTATTCAAATTGAAACTAAAGAATCTTCAATGTGGACAGACAGACCATTGAACTTTATTAAAATTAATTTCAAAAATATTGAATTTCTATATATTCAACGAAATATAACATACCTCTGAGGAGGGGAAGGGCTAAATCTTCTAGTTCCATAACAACTCCCTTCAAAACTTCCATCATGGGAGGAATGTCCAGAAGACGTAGATTAATTGGTTGCCCTGGCCCAAAGACTGATCCAGCAGCCAATTGGTAGAGCAAAGAGTAGGCAATTTGGCCAGCTGCCCCGGTGACAACAACATTTATTGGCTCTGACTGCAGAAAAAAAATTACAAAATTACGATCTATTACTTATTATCTGTTTTAATAAGAAAATTCGTTTATTTTATTAAAAGTTCGACTTTTTGTAGAAAATTATTCTTCTTGGTTGAAAATTGAACTACTTGATTGAAACTTTATGTACATGTTGTTGAAAATTCGTCTTTTTTGGTAGACAATCAATTTTTTATTTAAAAATGCAACTGTTTGGTTGAAAATTAATTTGTTTTAGTTGAAAATTCAAGTATTTTGATTAATATTCGTCTTATTTGGTTAAATTCGACAGTTTTTTTATTAAAAATAAAAATCTTTTCTAGTTGAAATATAAACCATTATATTTGTGTATCAAAATTCATCTGTTTGTTTCAAAATTACCTTTTTCTTGAAAATTTAAATGTTTTGTAGAAAATTCATCTTTTTAGCTTGAACATTTAACAATTTAGTAGAAAACTCAACTGTTTTGTAGAAAATTCGTTTTTTATTTTTAAATTAATTTTTAAATGAAAATTGAACTATTCCGTTTTAGGTTAAAAATTGAAATTTTCAGTTTGAAAATTGATGTAATTTTATTTGTGGAAAACCCATCTCTTTTGG
>CAKNYM010051378.1:338702-356615 GCA_932195095.1 Andricus curvator | reverse complement strand
AATTAATCTTCTTATGTTAGTTAAAAATTCAACTATTTGGTTGAAAATTCGTTTATTTTATTAAAAGTTCGACTTTTTTGTAGAAAATTATTCCGCTTGGTTGAAAATTTAACTATTTGATTGAAAGTTTATGTATGTTGTTGAAAATTCGTCATTTTTGGTAGACAATCAATTTTTTTATTTAAAAATGCAACTATTAGGTTGAAAATTAATTTGTTTTAGTTAAAGATTCAAGTATTTTGATTAAAATTCGTCTTTTTTGGTTAAATTCAACTGTTTTTTTATTAAAAATATAAATCTTTTCTACTTGAAATATAAACCATTATATTTTTGTTTCAAAATTCATCTGTTTGTTTGAAAATGAACTTTTTCTTGAAAACTTAAATGTTTTGTAGAAAATTCATCTTTTTACCTTGAACATTTAATAATTTAGTAGAAAACTCAACTGTTTTGTAGAAAATTCGTTTTTTCTTTTTAAATTAATTTTTAAATGGAAATTTAACTATTCCGTTTTGGGTTAAAAATTGACGTTTTCAGTTTGAAAATTGATGTGATTTTATTTGTGGAAAACCCATCTCTTTTGGTAGAAAATTAATCTTCTTATGTTAGTTAAAAATTCAACTATTTGGTTGAAAACTCGTTTATTTGATTAAAAGTTCCACTTTTTTGTAGAAAATGATTCTTCTTCGTTGAAAATTTAACTATTTGATTTAAAGCTTATGTATGTCGTTGAAAATTCGTCATTTTTGGTAGACAATCAATTTTTTTAGTTAAAAACGGAACTGTTTGGTTGAAAATTAACTTGTTTTAGTTGAAGATTCAAGTATTTTGATTAAAATTCGTCTTTTATGGTTGAATTCAACTGTTTTTTTATTAAAAATAAAAATCTTTTCTAGTTGAAATATAAACCATTATATTTTTGTTTTAAAATTCATCTGTTTGTTTGAAAATTAACTTTTTCTTGAAAATTTAAATGTTTTGTAGAAAATTCATCTTTTTAGCTTGAACATTTAACAATCTAGTAGAAAACTCAACTGTTTTGTAGAATACTCGTTTTTTCTTTTTAAATGAAAATTGAACTATTCCGCTTTGGGTTAACAATTGACGTTTTCAGTTTAAAAATTCATCTTTTTGGTTGCAAATTTATGTAATTTGTGGAAAATCCATCTCTTTTGGTAGACAATTAATCTTCTTAGTTAAAAATTCAAGTATTTGGTTAAACATTCATCTTTCTGGTTAAAAATTCAAATATTTTGTAGAAAACTCCTCTTTTTGTCTTGAAAATTTAACATTTTGGACTAATTTTTTGTTTATTGACTGCAAAATCTTTCCTAATTCAACATTTAACTCTTGATAACTCGTCTTTTTCATCTGCAAATTCATCTCTTTTGGCAGAAAACTTCAATTGCAATTTTTTCAAATTTATAATGACCGATAAGCCAATTTCTTGAAAATATCCCAGTTCTCTACGATCTTGACATTGTTGACCGATTTAGGTTTAATATTAAATTGAAAAAAGCTGAATAATTTGATAAGAGGACAAGAGCATACTCGTGCGACGATAAAATGATTTATCAATCGTGTGTTGCAATCGGCAATGATGATAAACTCACTACGCTAGCGACTTTTTCAAGATATATACTATTTTATGTAGAGCTTTATATTTTAATGATTTCAACAACAAAATATTAAACCTCATAAAAAAATCTCGGCCGACCATTTAAATTTGAAATTTGAAAACTGAACAATTTCGACAATTAATCTGAAGTTCTTAAAATAGTGCAATTTTAAATGGGAATTGAGGCACAATCCAAGGAAGGATCGGCACAGTTTTTTCAAAAAGTAAATTAAATTCTATGAAAATTTACCTTCAAATTAAGCTCAAGAAAAATTTTGTATTTAGACTTTTTTCGCAATATTTCTGAAAGAGTGGCCAGAAATACTTCAACCTAGTATCATTGGACGCAGAAAGTTTATATCTTTCATCCCACTTCCAGGAAAAAAATGTAATTATTATAAATATAATCTGATAATCTATAAGTATCTATAAATATAATCTGACAGGAAATTTTTTCCTTCCACCACCCCTGTAAAAATTCAGTACCATGATACGACCGTAAAGTTACTAGCAAAAATAAAAAATTCTTTTTCCTGAATTCCATGTTTATAAATAAAAAAATTATCGACAAAAAATTGCAGAAAAAAATGCACAAGAACAACGTTCAACTCGTCACACCCTTCAAGGTGTATAGTGAAATCCTGGAAAAAAATTCCCTGATAATTTCCAGTTTTTTCCAGGTATAATTAATTTTTCACAGTACGATGACGGCACGGAGCCATTTAAACATTTCGTATTTTTTAAACAATCGACTCGGAATATGTGAACAGTTTCGCGAGTTTATTATAAGTGTTTTTTTTCAGTTTCTAGTTTGCGTCGTTGCGTCTAGATTTGCAGTCGTAGATTACATTCAACTATATGTTTTATTTAAAAAGCTTTTACAAACTATATTACAGGATATTCTTAAAAATATTAGCACCATCGATTCATTAAATAATAATTAAAGAATGCTAAAAACATGAGTATTTCTTGAATTTGAATCTAAAATCCATGAATTTGAATAATAATTAAAACAAAGTTGTATTTTCCTTCTTAAATCAGTGCATATTTAGGTAAAATTAATGTGAGCACTATACATTACATTCAATTTAAACCGTTTCAAATTCCTAACTTTTCAAGTAAAAATATTGCACTTTCAACAAGATAGATGAATTTTTAACCAAATCGTTGATCATTTTCAACCAAAAATTGAATAGTTAAATTTTCAGTTAAAAAAGTTAATGTTCCACACAAAAAAACAACAAATTTTCAACCAAAGCGATGAATTTTCAACTGATATGATGAATCTTCAAATGGAATAGATGACTTTCAAACCAAAAGATGATTTTTCCACAAAAGAGTTTAACTTTCAACCCAGTAGATTTATTTTCAATCAAAAAGATGAATTTTAAACTAAAAAAATGAATATTTAACTGAAATACTTGAATTTTCAACCAAAAAGATAAATTTTTAAAAAGAAAAACTGAAATAGTTAAATTTTCAGTGGAAAAAGTTAAATATCAGTTAACAAATTTATTTTTCAACCAAAATAATGAATCTTTAACTGGAATAGTTGAATTTTTAACCAAAAAGACGAATTTTCAACCAAGAAGATTAATTTGTTCCAAAGAAAACGAATTTTCAACATAATACATCGATTATCAACTAAAAAAAAAATTTCAACCAGAAATCAAATAGTTAAATTTTCAGTCAAAAAAATTAATATTCAAAGAGATAAATTTTTAACTAAAATCATGAAATATTCAATTGGAGAAGTTACACTTTCAGCTGCAAAAAAAAATAATATTCACAACAAAAAGCTAATTTTCAAAAAAATAGTTACATTTTCAAACAAAGTGATGAATTTTGAACTAAAATGATGAAATATTCAATTAGAATAGTTACATTTTCAGTTTAAAAAAAATTCAAGAAAAAAAAATAATTTTCAAAAAAATAGTTGCATTTCCAAACAAGGTGATGAATTTTAAACTAAAATGTAGTCGAATTTTAAACCAAGAAGATTAATTTTGTAACAAGAAAAACGATTTTTCAGCAAAATACATGAATTTTCAAATCAAAAAGACAAATTTTCAACCAAATAATTGAATTTTTAAACGAAAAAAGATAATTTTTCAACTAAAAATTGAATAGTTAGATTTCTAGTAAAAAATTTAATGTTCAAAGGAAAAAATGAATTTTTAACTGCGAAATTATGAAATATTCTATTGGAATAGTTACATTTTCAGTTTAAAAAAATTAGTTAAACCAAAAATCTCGAAAATAGTTAAAGTTTCAATCTTCAACCAAATACTAAATTGATTTCAACAATTTTTAATTTTAATTTAACAATAATTTTTAATAAAAGACTTTAACTTTCAACCAAGTGATTAAATTTTCGTTCCAAAAAGAAAAATTCTAAACAAAAAAGGTAGTAGTTGATATTTCAACAAAAAAAGATTGTAATTTTTAATCAAAAACAGTTGATTTCAACCAAAAAAAGGTCAAATTTTCAACATGACTTAAATTTTCAACTAAGAAAGATTTTTCCGTCAAGAGAGACAAAAAAATTGCAAAAAACTGTTTAATTTTCAAGCAAGAAGCTTAAATTTCTACCAAGAACATTAATTTTCTATCAAAAAGGACGAATTTTCAACAAAATACATCAATTTTCAACCAGGTACTTGAATTTTCAACTAAAAACGATCAATTTTCAACAAAAAATAGAATAGTTAAATTTTCAGTTAAAAAAATAAAGTTGAAAAAAACGAATTTTCAACAAAATAGTTAAATAGAGTAATATAAAACTACTATTACAAATTAAGAATCATTGTTATTCAATTTTATATTGCAATTAAAAAATAAATAAAGCACGCTCTGACATTTCCAGGTTGTTTCAGGTATATTAAAATTCCCTGACAATTCCAAATTTTCCGGGTAGGGTAGAACACCCTGTGCTTTTACTGTTCAATCGTGTAATTTTATAATAACAATAATATGACGCTTAAAATAAAAATGGCTAATTTAAAATTATGTCTACTATTGAATTGATTTAAAAAAAATATATATTTGCTCTATTTAGTAAACTATTACACTGAATGAAAACAAAGTGAAACAAAGAAAGACTAATCAACAATGGAAAATCTATAAATATCTACTAACAAAAGACAAGTTATCGATGACTAACAGAAGTCCAGTTTCAAATAGTTTCAAGTTTAGATAGTTCATTTAATGGTAATAGTATGAAACTATAATTTCCATAGGAACTTTTCTTATTCCTTTTGTAGAATGCTTTTTTGTCACTATATAATTATTCATTTTGAATTCAAAAGCGATTTCAATCAAGATTTACAGCAAAAATATGAATGACGTTCTATTTTCGAATTTAAAAATCCCGCTAATTTTAATCTGATTAGGAATCGAAATATCGCAACAATCGAAGAAAAAAAAGTTTTATAAAAAAAGAATTATACATTATAGATAATATAACAATGTCTTATCTTTTGTCAATGTCTTAAGTTAATTGTTAATTTATCATATACTTTCTAATTAATCTCTACTGCTCCAAAACTTCAGAGCTAATTTGTGCAAAAAGTTATTTGCAAAAATTGCAAGAGCTCGTCAAAAAAATCAATATCGAAAAGCTATTTTAGACCAACATTTTCCAGCTCAGAGAAAAATCCGCAGATCTAGAAACATGAATAATAAAACGAGTCTTGAAATCATACATACTTGACATCAAGGTTATTTCTAGGTTAACCAAAGACACACAATTTAATGGAAATGTTATTTCCATATAGGACCATAATACAGTAACAAAATTTTTCAATTTTTCTAAAGAACTCACCATTTTGAGCGTGGATATCCTCGTCTCGTAAAATAAACGACAGTGAACTGGGCAGAGATTTTAGCGAGTTCTAAAGGTCAAATAGATTGTGGTCTTATGACTGCTTATGCTGGAAGTTTTATGACAATGGAGGAATGACGTCCCCTGTTTGGAAAATAGTTTCAAAATACCGCATATTCTGGAAGCTGCTTGCAAAATTCAGACCAATGAAAACACTTATGCACTCACTACCGAACAGAGATTGGCCCGAAAGTTTTTAAAATTATTTCAGTATTACGAGACAATCTTATCTTTTATGTATATCCAAATTTGAAAAAATCGGAATTATCTGTAATCATTCCGATAATTTTTTTTTAATCGAAAATCAGTTTCACCACCGGTCGATATCATTGCGATCTGTAACGCATGAATGATATATTTCCCGGAGATTTCTGAGCTCGAAAAAATTCACAGAAGTTGAAAAATTTGAGATAAACATTTTGATCATCTGAATAATTTAAATCACCGCGAATCACAATGAATTCTGTGGTAAATTATTTTTTGGCGACTTTCCAAATCGTTCAAATTCCAACCTAATTGGCGAGATTCCCGCTCATAAGTGCCCGCGAAATTCGAACTCAGAATTAGCGAAGTAAACTTTTTTAAAGAAAATGATCAAAAATGAGTGAAACAAAATATTAAACGCGGACTTCAGCTCAATGAAAAGTAAAACCAGAGTTGAAATCGATTACTGAATAGGAAACGAACAATTTGGTAGGAAGGGGAGTTTTGACCAACGGTAGGTAAGGTAGATACTCTGCTGTAGTTCAAAACTTACCTCTCTAACAAACCTTTCTGTTGCTTCTTCAATAATGCTTTCCGGTCTTGCAGTTCACCTTTTTATTAAGCTGCAGTCCAAGTTTCATATTTGATTCTACCTACTCATTTTTCATAATTTAATTTTTAAAAACTTTACTTTCCTTAATTATGAGTTCGAGTTTCGCGGGCGCAAGCGCCCTTTCGATTGGCCGGACAGAAATTGTCCAAATTTGAATTGCAACCTAATTAAATGAATTAATTAATCGAGCGAACAGTAGTTTTAATTTGCACGTTTCATTCACTCTCACACTAAGTTCTGCAGTCAGTTTTCATTTTTATAATAAAAGGAAATTTCGGAAATTCAAATGAGATTCAAGATGGCGGAATAGCGGTAAATATTTCGATTGGTTTAGGAACACCTCCCCCATGGAAAACAGTTGAAGACGTTGAAGTTGAGGACGCGGTCTGGTCACAAAGTAATCGTGTGTACGTGTTCTAGTTTCCGTCAAATTTCTTCAAGATAATCGGAATTTTAGGGCAAACAATGATACATCAAAAGACAGTTGGCTGAGGAAAATAATTTAGTGAAAGGTAATCGAGTGATTTGCGGAAATAATCTGAATTTTCTCCGGTTTCTCCCAGACCGCCAAAATTTTAGGAAATGACGCCATCTTGAGTGCTGTTGACAACAAAATTTTTGACATAAACATATTGTTGACGAAAATGCAGTGTTAAATGCTAAAGTGTTCAGTTCATTATGAACTCAATGTGTTCATGAATTGTTCTTTATTTTAGTGCTTCTAATCCCTTTTCAATCAAATTCTCTGGAATCTCTGTGTTTGTTATGTAAAATCGGGAACGTACTTATCACCTCTGTAGCTTTGTGGTATGTACGTTTCGTCTTGTGGATAAAATGTTGAAGTGAATTCTTCTCTCTCAGAACCAAAAGGAACCGCAGAAATGTTTTACGCGCACTTTGTGTTGGCCAAAAAGGGCCCCCTGGCCCGAATTTGGCTCGCCGCTCACTGGGACAAAAAGCTGACCAAGGCCCATGTTTTCGAAACTAATATTGAGAAATCTGTCGACGGAATTCTCCAACCCAAGGTAAGAGATTATTCATTTTGCATGTTCCCAAGTTTTATTATTGTTTGCACGTCTGTATCCCTCCCGTCAAATAACAATATTAATCAGTAAAATGTCAAATTTGTTGAAGATTGTACAATCCTTTTTTGGA
Organism: Andricus curvator; assembly: GCA_932195095.1. Classification (NCBI taxonomy): domain Eukaryota; kingdom Metazoa; phylum Arthropoda; class Insecta; order Hymenoptera; family Cynipidae; genus Andricus; species Andricus curvator. Next base: position 349,142 of record CAKNYM010051378.1, on the reverse strand, counting down.
TTTCTATCAGTTTCATTTCCATCGTACTCATTTTTGTCAAAAATATCCTTATTTGTGAAATACTTTCCTATCTTTATTCAGTTCAAAACGGTATTATTTTATAATTTAGAGCGACCCATTTTCAAGATTTTTAATACAAATAAGCTCTAATTCGTTTAATGTATTGTTAAATATTAAATTTATGTCTCGTACACCCTTATGAAACTTATCTAATATTAGAAATTCGTAAAAAGATATCAGTTTTGTTAAATAGGTTATTTCATATTTAGAATTTTTTTTTAATAAAGTTCCTTATATTTCTCATGAAAACTTTTAATTTTTGTTTTATTATTTGCTTATAAAATAGTTGTTTCGTTGAAATGCGAAGAGTGATTTCAATATTTTAGTCTACTATAAAAGAAACTTCTCGGAACTAGATAACCAATATTTGTCCGAAAATGGATTTATTGCATAAAATACTCTTAAAGGTAAAAAATCTTTATAATGCCATTACCGTGACGCTAAATATTTTTATTTTCTCGGAACACAACTTATTTTTTAGATCAACAGTTTTTTACCCTCATTCAGAAATTCAATATCCCGGGAGTAAATTTTTATTTTGTATTTAAACGGAATATTACAATTTTTATCGCAATTCGCAGCTGAGCCTGTTTCAATTTATGGCGAGTAACACTTTGAGATTGTCAACTGACACATTTATTTCATCGAAACAGGATAATTTTTTCCAATCAAATTTTTTTGGGCGCAAAGTAGCAACACGTCATTTCGGAAGCGGATGTTTGTTTTATCTCAAAATGGTGACTTAGATTTTACAGAATGTTTTTTCGCTTTCCTAAGAAATTCAGATTTTGTTGGTTATTTGTTTTGTACTGTCGTTACCATTCATTTATCTTTTGTTGATCATAGTTATAAGGTAACTTATTTTCTGAGACTGTACAATTATTTAACAAACAAGATTGTAAATCTCTTGTTAAAGCGATTATAAAATATATAAAGAGATCTCAAGGCACTATTTGAACGACTGTACTAATTATTTTATAGACTGCATTGAACAAACTTTACTGTTGTGCATGACTAAGAGATTGGGTGCAATAAAATTAGTGTCCTTGCATTTGTAGAAGTTTCTTATTTTTCCTTTGTTTTATACATAACTTCTTGAAGAACGAATTAAAAACTAATTACTTCTGAAAATACAAGAAAACCATTATGACCAACCGGTAAATTTTATGTTTTTAATTTCTTCTCCGCTTAATATAATAGAAATACACTTTTTAAATAACACTTCTGGTTGCAAAAAAAAAGAATTTATTTATGCCTATGTTTTCATTAAACATTTTTTGTGAGTAAAAAATGCAATTCTCAATTTTTTACATGTAGCGAACGGTTATTTCAGGAATCACAGTCTCCCTGCGTTTTCTCTTTTTTCTATTCTAAAAAAACTTTCCCCTTTTCTTTTTAAATATGCGATATTTGAAAATAATAAATTAAATTCTTAACCAAAAATAGTTAGATTTTCTTCTTGGGTTCTATTAATTCAGTTGGAATTTAAGTGGTAAAACGAAAAAAATATAGGAATAGCGAAAAGACTGTGAAGCATGTGAAAATTAATTTATTATTATTTAATTTTTATTTTTACGCGGGGAACTATCCAAAGTTAGTAAATTAACATAAAAGCTATAGGAACCATTTTTCGTTTTACATCAAGAAAATTATTCTATTCAAAACTAGAATATACCTAAATGCTATAAAAAAGCTTAAAGCTGAAACAATTTAAAAAATGTGGAAACCAGAGATAAAAGTTGTTATCAAATATAAAATTGGAACAGTAACAAAATATATTACATAGTCACTTTAAACAGAAGTATTAGAATGTGAAACACTTTTTGATTGAAATGTATAAAGTTAAATAATTAAAAAATGGAATATTCAAATTTGGACGACTGAAAAGTTAAGTAATCTTGAACAATTTAAAGTGAAATATTAAAAATAAGCCATTTGAATTTTAAATCGCTAAACCTATACAAAGTAAATTTGTTTGAAATGTAAAATATTTTAGGCGCTTATATGAGTATAACGATTTAATTATCAATGATGGAATTTTTAACAGAGAAAATATTCTTGATTATTAGAACAATTTTAAGCATATAAAAACTGTTTAACATTTTATTTTATTTTTATTTTTTTATATCGCCGTGAATGGATTTCCACCGACTTAAGTATATCCAATTGAAAACATTCTTTAATGACATAAATCATTAAAAACCCATTTAAAATTATTTGAAAATGTAAAAATGTTACATTTTTAAATAATTAGATATGTGCAATGGTTTATTCGAATTTTCAATACAAATTTGGATATGCTTAGAACATTGGATTTTCTGAACTAGACAAAAATCTCACTGTACATCAAACCGGTGTGATTTCTTTAAATTGTTACCATTTTTAAAATCAAAATTACCTCTTTTTTTGACATTTTATTTACAGTTAGATTTTTTTCTACTTTTCTAAATCTATATTGAAAATTCTAACAAATCATTGCACATCTCTCTTCTACATATAAAAATAAATGTTAAATCTTTCCCCTATTTTCCCCCTTTTTCGTTAAAAAAATTATCTCATTTCCCATTTTTTTAGCTCCTTTTGCGCTGTGATAAATCTTATTTCAATATTTGATGTACAGAAAAGTCTACCGGGAAAAACTGGAAAAGACTTCGAATTTTGTTCTTAAGAATCGCTAGACACCCTGATACTAAATGCAAAATTCTTTCTTCAATAGGTCAAAATGGCTTTACGAACCTCGGGTCACCTGTTGCTCGGAGTGGTGCGAATTTATTCGAGAAAGGCCAAATATCTACTGGCCGACTGTAATGAAGCCTTCGTTAAAATCAAAATGGCATTCAGGCCAGGAATGGTCGACTTACCAGAAGAACACAGAGAGGCTGCAGTCACTGCAATCACTCTTCCCGAAGTTTTCCACGATTTCGACACTGCTATGCCTGAATTAAAGTAAGTTAATTTTTCTCTGCCACATAAAAAAAATAACCAAAAAGAAGATTCAAAGCAACTAAGCGAGTTCATTGTTTTGAAATAAAAAATTAGTTCGTTTTATAGAGATGTCGACATAGAGGCTCAATTCAGTTTAAATCAATCAAGAGCTGAAGAGATTACCATGAGGGAGGATTATGGTAGTCTCTCGTTGGTTACTCACGATCAAGGATTTGGTGACATGAGTTTCGACGCCGAACCTCCGGAATTACTTCGACATGCTGGAAGCATGGAACCTACCCTTGATCAAGTATTTGAACTTCTCCTTGTTTAATGTTTAATATAGAAACATGGAAATAAGTGCGTGCATTTTACTAATGCTCTTCTTTCTTAGGGTCACATGTTGTTCAGTGAACCGGGTATGGAAACTAGTCTGGAGCAAAAAGAAAAAGAGCCTGTAGCTGGAACTTCATCAACGGCTCAGCCGATGGACATCGACACTCCAATCAGAGACGATGGATTCGGTGGTCACCTTGGTCAAGATATAATATGTATGTCTCATTTTGTTTCCTTTCCAAGGCAATATTCTTTGGAAAATTGCATTTTTTAATTTCTTACAGCTGGTGGATTGTTCGAGGGAGGTTTATTCGATGAAGCACCGATGGGAGACGTACCAGTACCTGAAGTTAGTTCGATCGCGGAACAACAAGAAGCGGCTGCAGGCGCACCACCACCTCCTTCGATTCATGACGATTCAGATGATGACATGGGTGATCACTTTGCAGGACCTCCTTCCCCAATGGGAGGAATGAGGTACTTTCACATTTCTAATATTTATTCTCTGAGCTGGTTCGAGTGGGGAAAATGTTCTATGTGCAGGCCTGGGCTTCACCACACTATTGACATTTTTTTAACAATGACACTATTTTGCTACTATTTAAAAAAAATGACACTAAAGACACTGTTTTCTCACAATTGTCCGCTAATGCCATTATTTCTTTACTTTTCCTTGGAAAATATTTTTGAATTTTTGTGAATATCTTCCGTAATTTTTGCCGACTGAATTTTTTGTACGAGTTTATTTAGGTTCCGTCCAAAAATAACGTTTGAGGGGGGGGGGGGTAAATCTTACTGTTTCTTATGAATAAACAAAAATGTATTAATTGATATTTTAACCGAGAAAAGATTTTGTTTTAAATCAAAAACAATTGCATTGAACCGTAAAGGATGAATTTCCAACAACATAATTGAATCCTCAATCAAAACAGAAACATTTTCAACCAGATAGTTGATTTTCTAACTAAAAGGATCAGCTTTCTACAAAACAGTTGAATTTTCAAACAAATAGTTCAATTTTCAGCTGAAAAGATGAATTTTCAACACAGATCAATTTTCTACCACAAATATGGATTCTTAATAAAATACATACATTTTCAACCAAATAGTTAAGTTTTCAATAAATACATAAATTTGTAACCAAATACTTGAATTTCCAACCAAGATGAATAATGTTTTTACCAAAAAGACGAATTTTAAACCAATTACATACAGTTTCGACTAAATAGTTTGAACAGTGAATGTCTTCAATTTTTTTTTTAATTTTTCCCAAAAATTAAAAAAAAGACCAAAAAGGCCAAAAAGACGAATTTTCTACAAAACAGTTTAATTTTCAACCCGTGACAAAATCGTAAAATTTTCAGTTAAAATAATTGATATTTCACAAAACAAAACAAAATTTCAACAAAACAGTTTAATTTTGTACCGTATAGTTGAATTTTAAAGACAGAAGGACGGATTTTCTATAAAACAGTTAGTTTTCAACAAAAAAGTTAATTTTTAACCAATCAGTTGAATGTTTAATCAAAAAGGTGGGCTTTCTACAAAAGAGTTGAATTTCAACCCAATATTTGAATTTTCATCCCGGAAGATTAATTTTTTACCAGAAAAGACGAATTTTGAACCATATAGTTGAATTTTCGGCAAAGAAGATTAATTTTCTATAAAAAAAGACGAATTTTCTACAAATTATATGCATTTTCTATTAAGTAGTTTGAACAGTGGATGTGATGTTAGTCCAAATTTTATTTGATTAATTTTTAGTTTTTAAACTTTTTTAAACTAAATATTTGAATGTTTAAACTAAAAAGGGTCAATTTTCAACCAAAAATGGAGTAGTTAAATTTTCATTTTAAAGAAATTATTTCCCATAAAAAAACGAATTTTCTACTTAACAGTTTAATTTCTCAACAAATACTTGAATTTACGAGCCACAAAAATGGATTTTCTAAAAAATATTTTAGTTTTCAACCCAAGAATATGAATTTTCAACAAAAAAGTTAAACTTCAAGCAGTTGGTTGAATTTTCAACAAAATAATTAAATTTTCACTTTAAAAAATTAATTTTTAACCAAAAAAAAACTAATTTGTAACTAAAAATGTAATAGTTGATATTTTAACCACGTAGAGGTTTTCATTTTTAGTCAAAAACAGTTGAATTGCACCAAAAAGTAATTCAAGTTTCAATCAAGGAGTCGTATTTTACACCTAAAAAGATGAATTTTCAACAAAAAGTATAATAGTTGATATCTCAACAAAAATTTTTAACTTTAAGTAAAAAACAGTTTGATTTAACCTAAAAAAACGATTTACAATAAAATACTTAAATCCTCAACTAAAGTAGATTAATTTGCAATGAAGCTGTTCCATCTTCTAACACAAAATTGATATTTTACCAGAAAAGACGAATTTTCACTAATACACGGAAATTTTGAACCAAATAGTCAAATTTTCTGCCAAAGCGTTGAATTTTTAACAAAAAAGTTAATTTTCAACTGAAAAAGATTCATTTCTAAACAGGCGGTTGCATTTTTAACTAAAAAAGGTGAAGTTTCTACAGAGATGAATTTTCAAACCAAACAGATAAATGTTTAAAAAAAATAGTTGAATTAAAAAAAAATTGTCAAGGAAGAAAAAGTTCAAATTTTTTAATTTTAAGCCAAAAATACGATTTTTCAACCAGAAAAAGTATGACTTAACAAATGTATTGAATTTTCAACAAAATAATAAAAACTTTAACCAAAAAAGATGAATTCTCAAACAAAAATAATCAGATTTTCTTACTGGTTTATATTAATTCAGTTCGCATTTAAGTGGAAAAATGAGAAAAAGAGGGGAATAGGGAAAAGTCTGAAGCCTGCGATAAATAAATAGGAATTTTAATCATTTATAGACTAAAGAATAACATTTTGAATCAACATTGAAGTTCATTTTTCATACTTTAAAAATACCAAGTTAGAAAACTGGAAATTTTGCATTAAAATAAAGTTAATTTTCCATTGTACACTTTTTTATTTCGGACTACAGATAAGTTTAACACTTGAAAAATTGTATACGATATTTTTTTAAATTTCTAACAATATTTACACTTTTTGATCTCTGAAGCGAGTTCCAGGTCTGTGTGTATCGAAATACGTTAAAATTTATGATAGAAAATACAGATCATACGTTTAAAATGATGAAAATTTCATTTTCTTGAGCAGCAGCGACGGTTCAAGGACAGCAACTCCAGCGATAGGAGCCGAAGATCTCGGAGGAGGAAGGGCAAGTGTTGCTAGTCGACGTTTTACTCCTGCACCTCCCTCTATTCACGGTGACCTTGCAATGGATGCAATTGAAGATCTTCCTCCACCTATCCAGGAGCAAACCACATTACTCCACGACGAGGAGGAGAGCTTTGCTCTCGCTCCTGTCGATGCTTCCGCTCTCAAAGGTGAAACCTAATCTCCTTTTTTTTTAAATTAATAGAACCTAGGATTTCTGTAATGTTTCTTAAAACCGATTTCTGTCGCTTCAGGATTCACGAAAGCAAAACGCAAGCGAAAGCTGATCGTAGACGAGGTTAAGAACATCTCCGGTGAGGAGATGAAGGCCCAGCTTTCAGACACAAGTGATATTGTCACGACCTTAGATCTCGCACCTCCAACGAAGAGATTAATGCACTGGAAGGAGACCGGAGGTGTCGAGAAACTTTTCGCTCTTCCAGGAAGGCCGATACCAGCACGAGTATTATTCAAGGTTCGTAAAACTAGAAATTAAATTCAGGGTTGCTACAAGACCTGGAAGTCATGGAATTTTGAAAAAGTGACTGGAATTTTTTTTATTCGCACCTTTTTCGAAATCTTAATAATTATTTTAGTACTCTACCGCGAATTTTAAATTTGCTAACTAATACCGAGGGGTTGATCACTCTTGAAATTTAGTATACCTTCCCGATATCTTTCTGAAGCCTTTATGAAATATTTTGGAATTTTTGTGAAATGATTTTAAATCCTTGCGAAATTTTTTGAAATCTTCAAATCTGATGTACAGCCAAAAGTCGAGTTGTCAAACCCAGAATTGACACGATTTATTTTTTAAATAATGAAAATAATATGAATATAATTCTAGACTTTTTAACAATTTCATAATAATATTAATGGGAATTATTTAGAATTCAATAATATTACAGGCTTCACACTGTTTCCTCTATTTTCAAGAAACTTCTCCTTTTTCTCGTTTTCTCGCCAAAACTGCTTTTGGTTGAAACTTAATTCTTTTTTCTTGAAATATCTAATAATATATATTTGGTTCAGAATTTATCTCTTTTGCTTACAAATTTGACTATTTCGTTGAAAATTTTATTATTTTGTTGAAAAGATCTTCTTTCGTGAAAAATTCAACTATTTTGTTAAAAAGTCATATTTTTTGGACAAAAATTCAACTGTTTTGTTTTACAGTCTTTTTGAATACAATATTCGTCATTTTGGTTAAAAATTCATCTTTCTTGGTTCAAAATTAACTTTGTTCTTGAAATTCCAACTGTCTTCTATGAAAATAAATGTTCTGATTTGAAAGTTCAACTACTTTGTTGAAAATTCGTCTCTTTTGTTTGAAAGTTTACATTATTTTAAAATAATTTATTAATTTTTGATAATTCAACTATCCTGAAACTTTTTGGTTAAAAATTCTGCTACATTATTGAAAATTAATCTGTTTTGGTTGAGGATTCATCTGTTTTGTTGAAAATTCTTATTTTTTGGTTGAATTCAACTGTTTTTGTTGTAGAATTAAAATCTTTTTTGGTTGAAATATCAACAATTACATTTTTCGTTGAAGATTCAATTACTTGGTTAAATATTGAATCACTTTCTTAAATAATAACTTTTTGGTTAAAGATTCATCTCTTTGATTGAAAATTCAACTATTTTGTTAAAAAGTCATCTTTTTTTGGTCAAAAATTCAACTGTTTTGTTTTATAGTCTTTTTTAATACAAAATTCGTCATTTTGGGTTCAAAATTCATCTTTCTTGGTTCAAAATTAACTTTGTTCTTGAAATTCCAACTGTCTTCTATGAAAATAAATGTTCTGATTTGAAAATTCAACTACTTTGTTGAAAATTCGTCTCTTTTGTTTGAAAGTTTACTTTATTTTAAAATAAATTTATTTCTTTTTGATAATTCAACTATTCTAAAACTTTTTGGTTAAAAATTCTGCTACATTATTGAAAATTAATCTGTTTTGGTTGAGGATTCATCTGGTTTGTTGAAAATTCATTTTTTTTTGTTGAATTCAACTGTTTTTGTTTTAGGATTAAAATCTTTTTTGGTTGAAATATCAACAATTACATTTTTCGTTGAAGATTCAACTACTTGGTTAAATATTGAATCACTTTCTTAAATAATAACTTTTTGGTTAAAGATTCAATTCTTTGATTAAAAATTTAAGTATATTGTTCAAACATCGTTTTTTTTTTGGTTGAAAATTAATTCTTTTAACTAAAAATTTAACAAGTCCATTTTTGGTTCGTAATTATTCTTTTTGGTTCAAGTTTAAAGTTATATTATTTTTAAATAAAATATTTTTTGGTTGGCATATCAATTATTACATTTTTCGTCGAGAATTATATTTTTGATTAGAAAAGTCATTTTTGTGGTTGAAAATTTGTCTTTGAAATTAGCTTTGTTTCTGAAAATTCAACTGTCTTCTAAAAAAAATGTTGGTTTGAAAATTTAACTATTTTGTTGACAATTCGTCTGTTTTGTTTGAAAGGTTAACTATTTGTTTGTAAATGCAATGGCTTAGTTTAAAATAATTTATTTTTGATAATTAAACTGATCTAAAACTTTAGAAAATTAATTTGTTTTGGTTGAGGATTCAACTATTTTGATAAAAATTCTTATTTTTTGGTTGAAATATCAACTGTTACATTTTTCGTTAAAAATTCATCTTTTTTGGTTGAAAGTTAAACCACTTTTTTTATTAATTTTTTTGGTTGAAGATTCATTATTTTAGTTGAAAGTTCATGTGTTTGGTGGAAAAATTAACTATTTTGTTTAAAATTCGTTTTTTTTTTTGTTCAAAATTAATATTTTTAGTTAAAAATGTAACTGTTACACTTTTGGTAGAAAATAGATCCTTTTTAGTTGAAAATTCATCTCTTTGGTTGGAAAAAAAAATATTTTGTTGCAAATTAGTTTCATATTGAATTCAATATGGTACATACAATAATTTTATTTGAAATAATTTATTCCCCTATTTTCGTGAAAAATCACCCTATTCCCCCTGTTTCGAGATCACTTTGGGCTGTGAAGTCTGATATTATTAAAAAGCCTTTTTCATTTGCATTTATTAATAATTGTAAAAGATATTGATGGTAAATTAGTTTGCTTCTAGTAAACCAGTAGATTTTTTTTTAATGTTTGGTAAACCTGGAAGTCATGGCATTTTGAAACCGGACTTCTGTAGCAACCCTGAAGTTCGTCGACTTTATATCATTTTTAGAGAGGAATTATAATATATTCTTTCTTTATTAGAATTATCAGCGACACTTGACCAGTAAATCCTACGATCATGAGGACTTCGGACGCTTCGGCGCTGATGAAGATGCAATGCCTCTGGAGCAAATGAGAGAAGCAGGAGAAGAAGCTGCTTTCGAGCAGAGCATTCTCGGAAGACGAGCCGGTCGCAAACGCAAGGCCCCATTAGATGAAGAGGTAGATAGACCTTTTAATACCGATACGAATTTTTATAGTCTTGATTTATTTAGGGTCTGAAATTTAATGCCTTTATTTACAGGTCGCACACTTCGGACAAGTTTCACTCGGTGCAGAATTGGCGGAAGCACCAAGTTTGATTCCGCAAACGCCGATGCCACAAACGCCTCTGCCTCCTGATGTGTCTTTACCTCAAGAACCTTCAGTTCCCGACATATCCGGCATGATGGGTTCTGTTGACCAATCGGGAATAATGGAACCAGTCCCAGAAGTACCTGTACTTGGCATGGACATCCCCCAGATGCCACAGATTCCTCCAAGCGACGTAAGTCAGCTCCTCGGAACGGCAGAGGAACCGCCTCCACCGACTCCTCAAATGCCACCAATGACACCGATGCCACCAATGACACCGATGCCACCAAT
>CAKNYM010051378.1:288190-338692 GCA_932195095.1 Andricus curvator | reverse complement strand
ATGCCACCAATGACACCGATGCCACCAATGACACCGATGCCACCAATGACGCCGATGCAACCAATGACACCGATGCCAATGACTCCGATGCCAATGACACCAATGCCAATGACACCAATGCCAATGACACCGATGCCACAACCAGAAGAGCACTTACAAGTACCACAGACGCCGATGCATCCGGGAACCGATTTCGATCATCTGCAACAAATGCAAATGCCAATGCCAGAACAAGTGCCACATCAAATCCCCCAAGTGCAACAACAAATTCCACAAGTGCAGCAACAAATCCCACAAATTCCAGACACCATGCAAGACATGCAGCAAATGCCGGACATGTCGCATATGCCACAGATGGAAAACATGGGATACGATGGGGTTCGTATTTTTCTATTTTTTACTTTGGTACTTGATCTTTGCGAGGGGTTAATCATATCTAAAAGAAAGTGGTGTAACGATATATCGCGAAAATCTCGAAATCATTGTTGTTGAAAACCTGATTGGCTTTTCCTTACTGGAAGTTGTTTTATATCTGAAATTTAAAATTTTGGAAATGAAATCTACAAATAATCCCTCTTAAGGATGTTCAAAATTACTTAATCTTTAACTTGATTTATAAAATTGACAAAAAAGGCCCATTGATTATTGCAACAAACTTTAAAAGAGAAACAAATCCAAGCGTAAATATTTAAAAAAATAGTTAAGTTCATAATTGTTTTTTTTAATGTAGTTATTTGCATGTTTCCCTTTTTTATCTAAATTATTTTATTACGAAATAATACGTACAGTTATTTGTAATTAGTAATTTTTTGCAAAAAAAAAATGAATTTCATAAAATCATAAAGAAAATCGGCTATTTTAAAGAAAAAGCATTAATATTTATGAAATTAAATTCAGAATAATTCAAAATTTAGACTTCCTGAACGTTCAGCATTCAAATTTAATTACGATATTTTTGGAAATTAAAAATTCTTGTTTTTTTTTTACTTTCCGAGAATTTTCTAGTTAAAAATTATTAGATGTCAAAGAAGATTTACAATTCTGAACAATTTTCAGATATGTTATCTTAGTATTTTTCGTCGGAAATTATTGGTATTTGTAATACAAAATTATTAAATTTCAAAGAATATTTACCATTTTGCAACAACTTTAGGTTATGTTGATATATGTTATCTGAAATTGGTATTTATAAACAAAAATCATTCAATTTAATTCCAATTCTTTTTGTTTAAAGTAGTAAAATTGACAATCTTGAACAATAAGATTTCAAGGATTAATGAAATTACAAAGAATTGTATTAGATTTCAGGGCATTTAAAAAAATTTCAAATCGTTTCTAGACCCCGTAAAGAACAAAATTTTTTTAAAGATTTGCACAGAATATCTATGAATTTTATTAGTTTAAGACGATTTTAAGGGATTTGGATAGATTTTAAATGGTTTAAAGCGTTTTCAATGAGTTCCGAAAGATTTCAGGGCAATCAATCACAAACCTTTTACAAGTTTCAATGGGTTTCAAACAAATTTTAGGAACTACAAAGTATTTAAAAAGATTTTAGGTATTTTCGAAGTATTTCAAAATATTTCAAGAGATTTTCAAGAATCTTATGAGTTTTTAAAGAGATTATAAGGATTTCAAGTAATTTCAACAGGGTTGATCATTGAAATTCTGAGTGTTCACCAGCTTCAAAGATTTATAAAGATTTCACAAATATTTCAGAAAATATCTTTGGGTTTTGAAAAGTTTACAAAATTGTTAACGTTTCCAAAGTATTTCGAAATATTTCAAGAGATTCCGAAGAATTTCAAGGGATTTTAGACAAGTTTAAGAGATTAAAATTAATGTTATGGGATTTCAAGCGATTTAAAAAGAATATCTGTATTTATGGATTTCTACTCATTTTAGAAGACTTCAAGGGGTTTAGAGAGATATTAACGATTTTGTAAAATTTTGCAATGGTTTCAAAGTTTTTCACGGGATATTACAAAACTTGTAACGGTTTCAAGCGGTTTCCCAAGGATTTCAAGCGATTTCTAGAGACCCTAAAGTATTTGAAAAGATTGTTAAAGTATTTCAAAATATTTCAAGTTATTTCTAAAGATTGCGAGGGGTTTTACAGGATTTCAAGTGATTTCTAAACAGTTTAAAGAATGTCAGGGGATTTCTAGTAATTGCCAAACCTTTTTTTAAATTTCAATTAATAAAAAACATTTCCAGCGACTTTAAAATATTCCAGGTGATTTTGTATAATAATTTCAAGAGATTCAACCGTATTTCACAGTACTTTAACTTTTTTGTTCCAACGTTATAAAATGTTTATTATATTAGATTTTATTTAAATTTTAAAGCAACATTGTCACTTGCAATATTTTTTTTTTAAATTGCACCCCCTTGAAATTCCATTAAAATTTTGGAAATACCATACGTGTATTTGAAAATTTCTTGAAACCCTTCAAAATCTTCAACATCTCATAAATTAATGCTTTGAAATGATTTTAAATCCCTTGAAATCTTTTAATAATTTTTTAATTCCTTGGTATCTTTTGAAATCATTCGAATTTAAAGAATAAACTTGAAATCAGTTTAAATCCTTCTAAATGCTGTGAAATTCCTCGAAATCCCTTGTAGTCTTTTAAAATTCCTTAAAATATATTTTGAAATTTTTTAAAAGGTTTGAAATCTTTTGAGTTACATACATTGTATTCTTTGAAATCCTTTGATTTTTTTTTGATCCTGGTAAATGCTTGAAATTACTTTAAATCTTTTGTAATTTCAGGAAAGTCTTTGAAATCTCAACTTTGCATGCCCAAAATTCTAGTGTTCACCGCTCGGGTCCTTGCTAAGATTCATTGTTTGTTTGTTTTTTTCAATGAAGAGTCGGTTTTGAATTTCATTGTTTTTCTTAACAGCATCAACCTCAAGTTCCTTATATGGGTTACGACGAACAACATCCTCCAGCACACACGCCTGGTGCTGTTTCGGAAAGAGGAGGACCTTCAACGCCTTGGAATCACGAAGATTATGAATTCCCTCATTCTGTTGGACCGGTGTGTTTTTCATTTAAATGTTTAATATTTATTAAAGTTAAACAAAAAATTGTATCGTTTAATGACAATTTAGCTGTGATAATTGACAATAACTTGAAACTTCGTATGCCGTCATTTCTTAATTATTGTTATAAATTTACAGCAAGAGGAACAGCAAGTGGACGAAACCTACGAGCAGTTTGAAGAGAGAGTTCTTAACAAGAGAGCAGCGCACATGTATCACGTAATAAAGAATAAACTGGATACCAAAGACAGGTTAACGCTCTCTGAAATGGCGTACAAGAATAACCGCAAACAGGTAAGCATTCCATTATTTTCTAAATTTTTAAATCTTAGGGGCTGCTCAAAAACTACGTCACGCTATTTTTCAAACTTTCCACCTCTCCCTTTCTTCGTCACAGATTATCACACAAAGCTTGAACCCCCCCGAGAGTGACTTCACAAATAAGAACCTTTCCACCTTTAAGTCAACATTTTGTCTTCGATTTCATTTGATAAACGCCTAAAGTAAAATACAAATAAAAAGTTCATTTTAGACCAAACTGTTGCATTTATAACCAAATGATCGAATTTTTAAACAAAAACGATCAAACTTTAACCACTAGAGTTGCATTTTTAAACGAATAGTGAAATCTTCAAGTCAAAAAGACGAACTTTTTAGAAGACAAGTTGAATTTTCAACCAAGAAAGATGAATTTTCTGCCAAAAAGATGAATTTTCAATCTAAAACTACGAATTTATAACAAAACTGTTGACTTTTCAAAAATAAAAGTTGACTTTTAACACTCGTTGAATTTTCAACCTACAATGATCAATTATCAACCAAATAGTTGATCTTTCAAGTGAACGGGAAGATTTTTCAATTAAATAGTTAAATTTTTAATCAAAGAGTGGAATTTTCAACCTACAAAGATAAATTTTCAACCAGATGGTCGAATATTTAAACAACAAAGATTAAACTTCAACCAAAAACAGTTACATGTTAAACCAAAAGTTGAACTTTCAAGCCAAGAAGACGAATTTGGCAGAGGACTGTTGAATTTCCAATCCCAAAGGAGGAATTTTCTATCCAAAAAGACAAATTTTGAACAAAACCTTTGAATTTTCAAAAAAAAAAGAAATGAGTTTTTAGCAAAATAGTTGAATTTTGAACAAAACAATTAAATTTTCAACAAAATAGTTTAATTTTCAATTAAAACAGATTTATTCTCAACGAAAAAAAGGTTGATATTTCAATCACTAAAGTTTGTTATTTTGAATCAAAAACAGTGGAATTCAACCAAAAAAATCTTAATTCTTAACGAAACATGTAATAGTTGATATTTCACCTGAAAGTTTTTAAAATTTTAAATTGAAAACAGTTGAATTAAACCAAAAAATATGACTTTTTAACAAAATAGTTGAATCCTCAACCCAAATATATTATTTTTCCAACAAAAAAGTTGCATTTTTAAACAAAAAATATAAAATTTCTACTAAAGAAGATGAATTTTCAACCAAGAAAGAAAAAAATCAACCAAATTGTTTAATTTTCAAGTAAAACAGAGAATTCTCTATAAAGCAATTGCATTTTCTACATAAAAATAAAATTTTTCAACCAAATAGTTGAATTTTCTACCATAATAATAAAATCTTATACAAAACAGTTGAAATTTTAAGCCAAAAAGACGAATTTTCTGTAAAACTGTTGAATTTTCAACAATATAGTTGAATTTCCATCCAACGAGATGGATCTTCAACTAATAAAGTGACTATTTCACAAAATATTTAAACTTTCGACTAAGTAGTTGAATTTTCAAGCAAGAAAATTACATTTTCCACCAAAAACGACGAATTTACAACAAAATACATAAACTTTCAACCAAATAGTTAAATTTTATACCGAAAAAATAGAATATACAACTCAAAAGGACGAATTTTTAACAAAACAGTTGAATTTTCAATTTAAAAAAGTTAATTTTCAACCAACAATGTAATTTAGTTAAACTTGCAGTTCAAAAAATTGATTTTCTACCTAAAAAAACTAATTTTGAATAAAATAGTTAAATTATCAACCAAGTAGTAGTTGAATTTTCAATAGAGAACATTAATTTGGTATAAATGAAGACGATTAAACTACAAAATACATACGTTTTGAGCCAAATAATTTAACTTTAAACTAAAAACGATAATTTTTTAACCTAAAATAGAAAAGGTAAATTTTGATAGTGTAATCTTAAACCAATAAAATGAATTTTTAACAAATTAGTTTAACTTTAAACCAAGTATTTGAATTTTACCGAAATTAGATGAATTTCCAGGTAAGAAAATTCATTTTCAACTAAATAGTTAAGTCTTGAACCAAATAGAAGAATTTTTAACCAACAGAAATGAATTCTGAACAAAAAATTTAATAATAGAATAATTCAGTTCGCATTTAAGTGAAAAACATGAGAAAAGGGAAGTTTCTTGAAAACAGGGAAAAAAGAGATTCTTTTAAAAATGGGAAAAGAGGGGAATAGGGGGAAGAGTGTGAAGTCTGTACTTAGATGCTTTACTTGTAAAATGAAATCACTAATTTTAATTTTTTCAAGCATTTCAAAAAATTGTTCTTCACATTTATATTTTCCATGTATGATGTCGCCCCCCCCCCCCCCCCCGGCAATATGACGTATTTTTGAACGGCCCTTAAATCTTCAATAAGTAAATTAATATCTCATTAATAATCCTTCTGTTTTATGTTACAGGCTGCACAGAAATTCTACACACTCTTAGTCCTAAAGAAGTTCCAAGTCTTGGAACTAAATCAAGAATATTCTTATGCGGATATAGTTGTAACCAAAGGACCGAAGTTTGAAAATCCACAGCTCTAAGCTTAATTATTTTTTATCGAAAAGCCAAACCAGTCGCGGAAAGGATCGAGATAATGCATATTTACTTATTTAATCGTAAGCACTGACGGGATACGTATAGTTTTTCTTTTTCTTATAAAGCACAGAAGGCGAGAAAAATTGTTTTCTCAAACTGAATAATTTATAATGTTGCTACGAGTATCAATAGTAGATCTTGAATATTTATTTCAGTGCGTAGATCTCATATTGACAGAATTCAGTTCTGTGGGATTTCATCGGGATTATAGAACTTAATTAGACGTGTCTCGGTTGATAAAACACTTGGCTTCAGTCAGGTAACTAACTTTTTCGCACAAATTTAGATCGAGAATATGATTTTTGGCAAGGAAATCTAATAAAAAAAATCACCTGACTGGAGCCGATTTTGAAAAAGTAACGACACGCGTCTAATTTTTTATCACTTTTTTATATGAGAGCATGCTGATGAATTCCTTTCGAAGATGCCTTTGGATTTCTAAATACTTAGTATTAATCGTCGAATATATATCACTTCTTTAATCATCACATTTCATCACGGACTGTGATTTTTTGTTTCTGAGATTGGATAGATTTTATAGATAAATAACAAATTACTTTTTTTAAGCTCTATGAGGATGGTTTTTATATGATTTTTCTTGACTACAAGCCTTACTCCTTTTCACTATTAATGTGTATATTTGGAGTTAATATTCGAATTTTTAATTTTTAGAGTTCAGCTCGTAGTTAAAATATAAAAAAAAATGAAAATCTTCCTTATGGATTCGAAGTTATAAATATTATATCTGGAATGCAATAATTTTGCAAACAATTACCATCGATAGTTTGAATTGTATTAATATAATTTATATCCGTTTGACGAGATAGAGTTAAGAAAGAAATTCAATCAATTGAACGAGTATCGTTTGTGAAAATATACATTCTACGTTATCACTTTTGAAATCTTTACTCATTGCGAGTATAATCTAACAAAAGTTGGAAGTGATACGTATTCCCAAAAATCATATAGTGATACGTTTCATAGTTTGTATAAAATATTACGTTGCGTAGAGGCAGACTTTATTGGTACCTATTGAGAACTATTTGACTAGGCTTAACGTTTCGCATGTATCTAATAGTTTTTGTTATAGAAAATAATTTTTAAAAACAATAAGTTTATTGTAATATATTATGAGAGACATATCGATAAAGTCAAGAAAAAATACTCCTCATGTTGCCAATTTCAAAACCATCAACTTTCCTGTTAACCTTTTTATTTCATATTTACAAAATTTTTCAGAAATATCAACTTTTAAGATCTATAAGAAGTCAGAAATATTAAAAATTTAAGGATTTAAATCTAAAGATTAATAATGAAACAATTTTGAACTTGAACGTTTAATATCGAACTTTTTTTTAATTTAATCATTCAACTTTAAACAAATTAATAGATTTTCTGATTGAAACATTAAATATAGACTTCATACTCTTTCCCATATACATTATACCCCTGTTTCCCCCCTCCCTTAAAAAAAAATTCCTCTATTTTTTCCCTGTTTTCAAGAAACTTCCCATTTTTCTCGTTTTTTCGCTTAACTGCGAACTGAATTGATAGTGCACAATAAGAAAATAAACACTCATTTTATTGGTTGAAGATCGAACTTCTTAAAAATTCGTTTTTCATTTTGCCGGAAAATTACTTTTTTTATCTGCAAATATAACTTACATTTTTTGTTAAAAATTGATCGTTTTTAGTTGACAATAGAAATATTAGATTTTTCTTTGCGAATTCATCTTTTTGGGTTAAAAATTCAACTACTTGATTCAAAATTGTACTGCTTTAATAAACATTCATTTTATTGGTTGAAAATTGATAGTTTTTAGTTGAAATTCAACTATTTGGTTGGAAGATTATGTATTTTGTTGTAAATTTGTCGTTTTTGGTAGAAAATTAATCTTCTTGATTGAAAATTCAACTACTTAGTTGAAAGTTGATTTACTTGTTAAAAAGACACTTTATTAGTTGAAGATCTATCTCTTTGGTTGAAAATTCGTTTTTTTTTTGGTGTTGAAAATCAATTTTTTTGAACTTCAAAATTAAATATTCCTTTTTTTAGTTGAAAATTGATCGCTTTCAGTTTAAAATACAACTATTTGGTTGAAAATAAACTTTTTATTTGAAAATTGATGTTTTCCGATTGACAATTCACCTTGTTTTGTAGAATTTTTTCTTTTTGGCCTAAAAATTCCACTATTTTGTTGAAAATTCATCTTTTTGGTGTCAAAAATTCTATTTTTTTGTAGAAAATTCAACTATTTTGTAGAAAATTCAACCGTTTGGTTGAAAATTAACTTTTTAGTTGAAAATTCATATTTTAGGGTAGAAAATTCAATTGTTTTATAGAAAATTCGCCATTTGGCCTAAAAATTCAACTTTTTTGTTGAAAATTCGTCTTTTTGGGTGGAAAATTCTATTTTTTTGGTGGAAAATTCAACAATTTGGTTCAAGATTAACTTCTTTATTGAAAATTCATATTTTAGGGTAAGAGCATTCAATTGTTTCTTAGAAAATTCGCCGTTTTGCTTGAAAATTCAACAATTTGGTTGAATTTTTTTTCTTCCTTGGTTGAAAATTCATTTCTTTTTGTAGAAATGTTATCTTTTTCGGGTAAAAGTGGGACTGTTTGGTTGAACATTAATCTGTTTTGGTTGAATTCAACTTTTTTTATTTAAAATAAAAAACATTTGGTTGAAATATCAACTATTATTTTTTCGTTGGGAATTAATCTCTTTTGATTAAAAATTCAACTACTTGGTTGAAAGTTGAACTGTTTTGTTCAAAAATAAAAATTCACTTTTTGAATTGAAGATTTATTATTTTAGTTATAAATTCAACTATTTTATTGAAAATTTAATTATTTTGTTGAAAATTGAACTATTTCGGTAAAAGTAATTGTTTTTGGTCGAAAATGAAACTACATATTTTGTTGAACATTCATACCTCTGAACTGAAAATTGGAACTGTCTTCTAAAAAATTCGCCTTTACTTGAAAAGTCAATTATTTTATTCAAAATGCAACCGTTTTTTGTTGAAGTTGACTCTTTCTGAATTAGAATTCAACCAATTTGTTCAAAATTTATCTTTCTAGGTAAAAAAATCAACTTTTTTTTTTTAAATTGGTCCTTTTCGTAAATAAAACTTTGGTTTTTTTGTATGTTTTGAATTTTATTGTAGGCGTTTATAAAATGAAATCAAAGAATAACGCCACTTAAAGGTGGCGGGGTTCTGATGTGTGTGGTCACCCTGGAAAGTTCAAGCTTTGTGTGATGATCTGAAAAATAGCGTGACCTAGTTACTGAAGGGCCCCCGATTTTAAAATCTCGAATTAAAAACAAACAGAATTAGAATAGAAAGCTTTATTTTACGATTAAAAATGATGAATACATTTCTTACCACAGATAAGTAAGCGATAGTGCGTGTTGGTTACGAAGTGAAAATTGATGAACAATTGAAATGCAATTTTTTTTGAAAAAATTAATAATTCCTATCGGTCTTTCATAGAAAACAGATGCTCTCGCGGTTCTTATAAAACTAATTGTGAAAAAACGGAATAAAAACGAATGCCTAGTTAAGGACGGTTTTCAACCATCTAGTTCGCCAGCTGCCATTGCATCCTGGTAGGATTTGTCTTTAGAGCGATCAGGATCCAGCTTGATCATATCGTCGATTCGCAGAATTGTAATAGCAGCTTCCGTTGCGAATTTTAGAGATTTGATTTTGGAGATTGCCGGTTCAAAAACTCCAGCTTTCTTGTTATCCCTTACAGTACCTTCGATCAAATCGAGACCAATCCTAAAAAGAGAATAGATATTCGGTTTTAAATTGAAGAAATATTAGAAAAATAAGATAATAAATCAAGGGGTTCACCAGACGACTTTTGGATGTAAACCAGATTTCAAAGATTTCACCAACATTTCAATTATTTGAAAAGATGAGTGATTTCCAATAGAGCTCAGCGCTTGACCGTTTAAACATTCCATCCTTATTTTTTTATTTTAAACTAACTTCAGTTCAAGAGTTAAAATTTTGCGTATTCCGACAAAACACACTTCGCGTAGTCAGGATTCAAAAGTGTTTAGTTCAAAATAAAAAATACTATAAATTATTAAAATTTTAATTGATTTATCGTCTGTTTTTCCCTTTTCTTCCAGTTTCCACTTAAATTCAGACTGAATTAATAGAGTCCAACACAAAAATTGAAAATTATTTTTTGTTGAGCTTAGTCTTTTTGGTTGAATAGTTTATTATTTTAATTATTTTTGGTTGAGAATTCATCTTTTGTCGTTAAAAAGTTATATCATTTCGTTCAAAATTCATCTCATTGGGTAGATTTTTATATTTTTTGGTTGAAAATGCAACTTTTTCTTTGAAAATTAATGATCTGTTTTTATTTAAGATTCATCTTGTCGTGTTGGAAATTCAATTATTTTAGTAGGCACTTCATCTTTCTTGGATAAAAATGAAACTGTTTCGTTGAAAATTTATCTTATGTATTTGAGGATTCAAATATTTTATTAAAAATTCGTCTTTTTTGGTTCAATTCAACTGTTTTTTATTTAAAATTAAAATCTCTTTTGGTTCAAATATTTACTATTACATTATTTCTTGAAAAATCAACTATTTTGGTAGAAAATTCAACTATTGGTTGAAAATTAATACTTTCGTGTTAAAAATTCAACTGTTTTGTAGAAAATTCAACAATTTGGTTAAAATTTTGTTTGCTTCTTGACTGGAAAATCTTTCTTGGTTAAAAATGCAACTGTTTAGTTGAAAATTGGTCTTTTTTTAAAATTCACCTATTTTTTATTTAAAAGAAACATGTTTTCTTGTACAAATACCAACTATTACATTTTTTGCTGAATAATCATTGTTTTTCTTGAAAATTTAGCCTTCCCATTTTTTGTTGAAAATTTATATTTTTTAGTATTTTGGAATGAAAATTCCACTCTTTTGGTAGAAAATTCAACTATTGGTTGACAGTTAATATTTTCATGTTGAAAATTCAAAAATTTCGTTGAAATTATGTTTCCTTCTTGACTGAAAAATCTTGGTTAAAAATGCAACTGTTTGATTGAAAATTATTTTTTTTTTGGTTGAGGATTCAACTATTTTGTTGAAAATTCGTCTTTTTTGGTTGAACTCTACTGTTCTTGATTAAAAATATAAAAAAAATGTCTGGTACAAACATCAATTGTTACATTCTTTGTTGAAAATTAATTTTTTTGCTTGAAAATTTAACTATTCCATTTTTGGTTGAAAATTTATATTGTTTAGTTAAAAATTAAACTGCTTGGTTTAAAGTTGAACTAGTTCATTAAAAGTTAATTTTTTTTTGCTTAAAAATTCGTTGTTTTCAAACTGAAAATTGAACTATTCCAGTTTTTGTAGAAAACTGATATTTTTTAGTTAAGAATTCGTCTTTTTTACAGAAATTTCATCTTTTTTGGTTAAAATGCTTTTGTTTGGTTGCAAATTTAATTATTTTAATAAAAATTCAACCATTTTATTAAAAAGTCATCCTTTTTGGTTGAAAGTTCAACTATTTGATTAAAAATTCGTACTTTTGGATGAAAATTCAACTCTTTTGGTAGAAAATTCAACTATTGGTTGAAAATTCAACTGTTTTGTAGAAAATTCAAGAATTTAGTTGAAAATGATTCTATTTTGATTGAGGATTCAACTATTTTGTTGTTAATTCGCCTTTTTTTGTGGAATTCAACTTTTCTTGATTCAAAATAAACAAAATTTCAGGTAGAAAAATCAACTATTACATTTTTTGTTGAAAATTAATTTTTGTTCTTGAAAATTTATCTTTTTTAGTTGAAAATTCAACTTTTTGGTTTAAAGTTGAACTACTTTATTAAAACTTAATTATTTTGCTTAAAAATTTGTTTTTTAACTGAAAATTTTACATTCCAGTATCTTTGAGAATTATTTTTTTTTACTGTAAATTTAACTATTTGATTTTTGGTTGAAAAAAATCTTTTCTAGTTAAAAATTGAACTTTGTTGGTAGATAATTATTCTTCTTGGTTAAAAATTAATCTTTTTAGTTGAAGATTGAACTAGATGGAAAGTTTAACTTAATTGTTTGAATGTTTAACCGGCCAAACGCGGAACACTAATTTACAAAGATTTTACGAAGGGCTGTACATAAAATTTCAAGCGTGATCAACAATAGAACATATAGAGGCATAAAATGCTTAAAATTTTGTTTACCATTTAAGGTGGGCATGATCAACTTTAGTTTGACTTGAATTGTGATAAGCTCTCAACTTAGCGACGAGGTCAGTTGCATCCTGGGCTGCGTTCACCGACAAAGTTTTTGGAATTACCAATAAGGAACGTGCAAACTCAGCAATTGCGAGTTGTTCCCTGGAACTCTGCAAAAAGATATAAAAATAGTGTTAGGACAAACTAAAGTTGTTTTTTTAAATTAAACTCTTATACTAAATTGATGAGTCAATTACCAGAGAAGTAGCGAAGTTTTCCAAGTAAATCGAAAGGGCCGCTTCGACGCAACCACCGCCAGCAACAACATTTTTGCTTTCCAAAACTCGCTTCACAACACACAAAGCATCGTGAACGGATCTTTCCATCTCGTCACAGTAAAAATCGTTTGGTCCACGTAAGATAATTGAAGCTGCTGTCCTTGCTTTCGGTCTGAAATTAATTTCGATTAATTAGAAAACATGAACTCTTCTATTAATTTCTTCGCACTATTTTTAATTTAAAATTTAGTCTTTGCTGCTTACCCCTTCACAAGAATGAGTTCGTCATCGCAAATATTTTCTTGAACGACTTCGGCAGCTTCTCCGAGGAAACTGGCATCGAAACTTTCTTCGCCTTCCATGTTAGTCAAAGAAGTTAAGAAATGTGCACCAGTTGCTTTCGCAATTCGTTTCAAGTCAGACTTCTTACACCGACGGACTGCAATCGCTCCCGCTTCTACGAAATACTATAAACAATTTGTGTTTAATATTTTAGTGTATGAAACTTATTGTATTAAAATTTACGAAATTAAATTCAGAATTTTAAATTAACATTCCTCTTTAACGTCCAACATTCAAATTTAATTACGAAATTCTTCACAAATTGAAAAATTTGTTTTTATTGCCTTGAAAAGGGTATTGAATGAACACAGAAACATTGGTACATTTATTTAAAAATATTTTTTGATTGTCATTGAAAAAATATTTAAAAACTAGAAGAAAGGGGTTGCCTTCTCTTTGTTTCCTCTTTTTTTATTAAATTTGAATAAAGCCATTTCAGAGCGTGTTGTCCAAAATTTTATTGTTTTATTCTTGTCCCCCCCCCCCCCCCCGAGAATTTAATAGTTATATTTATTCAGGGTTGCTACAAAATAGTAATTTCGAAATGCCCTGACTTTCCCCTGACTTATTTTTCGTTTTCCCTGATCATTATTAAATTTTCTTTAAAAATATATCTTCAAGACTTTTAGTGAGAACAGTCAACGAGAATTTTATAAGGGGTCATTCACAAAGAGATACATTTTTAACCAAGAATATTAATTTTCTGCCAAAAAAGACGAATTTTCAAAAAGCTACATGAATTTTGAACCAAAAATGGAATAAATCAATTCGCAGTTAAAACAATTTTCAACCAGAGAGATGAGAGAATATTTTAATTTTCAATCAAAAACCGTTGAATTAAACCAAATATTACGAACTTTCAACAAAATAGTTGAGTTTTCAACCCCAAAAATAGGAATTTTTAACAAAAAAAGTTAATTTACAACAAAATCGTTCTATTTTCAACCAAATAGTTGCATTTTTAAACGAAAAAGATTAATTTTCTACCAATAAATAAAAATAAAATAATAATTCTCATGCAAGTAGATGAATTTGCAAATAAAAAGATCAATTTTCAACCGGAAACGGAATAGTTAAATTGTCAGTTTAAAAAATTAATTGTAAACAAAAAACAAATACATTTCTACAAAACAGTTACATTTGTAACTAAAGAGATGAATCTTCAACAAAAAAATTAATTTTTAACCAAGTAGTTCAACTTTCAACCAGGTAATTGAATTTTCAACCAATAAAGATTAATTCTCGAAAAAAGTTATAGTTGATACCTCAACCAAAAAATATTTAAATTTTAAATAAAAAATCCTTGAATTTGACCAAAAAATACGAATTTTCAACAAAACAGTTGCATCCTCAACCAAAATAGATTAATTTTTAACCAAACAGTTGCATTTTTAACTAAAAGAGATGAATTTTCAAACCAAAAAGACCAACTTTCAACTAAGAAAGATTTTTTAGTTGAGAAAGAAAAAATCAACCAAATTGTGGCATTTTCAAGGTAATATTCAACTAAAAAGTATAAATTTACATTTTCAACAAACAAAAAACGAATTTTCAACAAATAGTTAAATTTTCAACCAAAACAAAGAATTTTTATATAAAATTATAAATCTTCAACAACAAAAAAAGAATTTTTAACCGAATATTGAATTTTCAACCAAGAAGATGAATTCTTTACAACAACAAAAAAACAAATTTTCAACTAAAAAATGATACATTTTCAACCAAAAATAGAATAATAAAATTTGTATCCCAAATGTTGAATTTTTATGCCATAAAGACACCAGTATCGTTCTACAAAACAGTTGAACTTCAGTTCATAAAAAATTCCCTGTCTCTTTCAGGTTTCCTTAACATTTCCTGACTTTCCTTGGCCATTTTTATATTCCCTGAACTGTAGGAATTTTCAACAAAAAATTGGAATTTTCAACCAAGAAAGATTTCTCAATCAATTAAGAAAAAAAATTCCATCCAAAATGTTGAAATTTCAAGCCAATACAAATTTTGTACAAAACAGTTTAGCTTTCAACCCAAAAATATGAACGGTTTACTAAAATTATGAATATTCATCAAAAAATTTAATTTTTAACGGAATAGTTGAATTCTCGGTCAAAAAAGATAATTTTTCTACCAAAAATAGAATAGTCAAAAATAATAAAATTAACTTCAACTTCAGTTTATCGAAAATTCTCTGACTCTTTCAGGTGTTCTCTTACATTCCCTGACTTTTCAAAATTCCCTGACCTGTAGCAACCCTGTTATTGTATTTCAGAGACCGAATAAAATTTTAAATAAAAATGGATCTCACCTTGAGGCAAAGATCGTCGATTCCTCCACTCAGAAAAACGACGTTCGTTCCGGCGTTAAGAATCTTCTGGACACGTTCCTTAGTGATGTCGGTTTCGCGTTGACGAACGGCTTCCAGCTTTTCTGGGTCAGTAATGAGAACTTCGACACCCAACTTCATTTTAGCCTTCTGCAAAGAGAAGTCAAGGCAGGCGATCTTGGCGTTGGTAATTTTCTTGGGCATCGCTTGAGAAGCGACGGTGCAATTCACAGCATAACCGACGACGAAGATCGATTCTCGGACACTTTTTCCGTGAGCTTTTAGGACATTCACGGCCTTTATGGGGTAGAGGTGTCCACCTTTGCCATCACTGACCTTGACGGCAATCGCAGCATCCACAACCATGTTGCCGAAGAAGTTAGCGTCACTATTTATTAATTAAGGAAAACCTGTTCATTGCACTATATTAGGCGATATCAGAAACGGACTGGGATTCACCAACCGGCTCTAAAAGCGTTTCTACGCAATTTTTTAAAATATTTTCAGAGATTTTAAAGTATTTCTACAGATTACAAGGGATTTGAAGCATTGCAAAGGATTTTAATAACTTTCAAAATAATTTACAGGATTTTATTTAATGTTCAAACGGTTTAAGGAATTTAAAAAGATTTAAAAAAATGTAAGGCAGTTCAAGGAATTTCACAAGAATTAATGCAGGGATTTAATATTATTTCGAAGATTTCAGGAAATATTACAATATTTCAATAAATTGCAAAGAATTAAGGGATTTAGTAGAATTTCAAAGGTTTGAAGAGATTTCCCAATATTTCAGGGGATTTTACAGATTTCAAAAAATTGTCTTGAATTTTGCAAGATTTAGAAGAATTCCATAGAGTTTATAAGATCTTAGATTCGTTTTTATAGGAAATTAGGCGATACGTATTTTGCCGATTTGCGAAAAAAAATTCTACGAAGTTATGGAAAAAATTTCTCCCGGCCTCAAAAATGGTCTAGCCGGCATGAAGCTGACAGGATATCTTCCTTAAATAAGTAGCAATGTGGGATTATCGAGAAAATTATCAGTAATTTTAAGGGATTTCAAAGGCAGGTATTTTAACGAATTTCCCAGGATCTCAAAGGATTCCATAGGACTTCAAATATTTCAAGGGATTTCAGGAAACATCAGATTTCATGTAATTTCAAGAGATTTTATAATATTTTAATAAATTTGCCAAGGATTTATTCAAAAAAATTGAGGGAACTCTGAAGATTTCAAACATTTGAAGTGATTTTTAAATATTTATATTTCAAAGTATTGCAAAAGATTTTAAAGATGTTTTAAAATGTGTACCGAAATTTCGGTACAAATTCTAGAGCAAGAAATTTTGACGAGATTAAAACAATGTCCAAGGATTTTAATAATTTTAAGGGATTTAAAGAATTTGTGAAGGTTTGAAAGGATTTTATGAGCTAATCGTCTGAAGAATTTCATCTAATGTTAATAATTTTGATGAAAAATTCTAGTATCCGTTCTCTTAGGTGTTGAGAAAAAAAACCCTAAAATAATTTTTGAAAAATTCAAAAAACTTAGGATATTCAAAATGGAAAATTTTGGTCCCTTTCTTTTCGAGCATTCATAACTTTGGTGACTTAAATGATATTAAGATGTATTTTTTTATTTATTCATAATAAGACGTAGTTTAAAAAAATGTTTATTGAATAAAAATTTCTAAAACTTTTTGGACTTTTCAAAAACAAATTTTTAGCTGAATTTTTGAAACAAAAATCCATTTTTGATGTTCTTTACATTTTTTTATAGATGGCTTATAACTTCCTCTAAAATCCCTGTAAATATAAAAATGGAAGCTCCCTCAGTTTTAAAGAAAAATTTTAAAATGTACGCCAAGATAATGCACACAATGTGAAAAATCATGTAAATAGACGAATATTACACTTGTATGCACGAACTTCAGAGTTCAGACTCTCGGGCGCTGAGCACGATATGTCACGGCGTACGTTCTTGATTATTTCTCGAAAAGAAAAAGACCAAAATTTTCCATTTTGAATATATCCTAAGATTTTTCTGAATTAAAAAAAAAAAATTATTTTAGGGTTTTTCTTTCAACACCTAAGAGAACGGATAATAGAATTTTCATCAATGTTACTAACAATATATGAAATTCTTCAGATGATTTGACATTGAATTGCTCTTATAAAACCTAAGGTTTTACCATATTTTAAAGGAACCTAATGCATTTATCCGGTTTCTGAGGATTTCAATGATTCTAAGAGATTTTAAAAGCTCTCAAGGTATTTTAATATAAGTTAATATAAGTTTTCCAGAATCAGATTTAATGAAATTTAAAGGGATTTTATTGGAATTCAACGGATTATAATGATTTGAAGTAACTATAAAATTTCAAGGAACTTCATCAAATTTAAGAGATTTTAACAGGACTTCCAAGATTCAAAGGGATTTTAATTTTATAATTTTAAGGGTCGCTGTGAACGACCCTGGATGTCTTCCGGCCCACCGGTGATTGTGCCGATTCAGTTCCACGCCAGTCCGCCCCAGGCGGTAGAAATATGGAAAAAGTGAAATTAGATTAATAAATAACAGAAATTCATGAAAAGGATACGCGCCAATAATTTTACTAGACATGGAAGTTTTTGCAACGTTGACTAAACAGTCTTTTCCAAGTTCATCAGAGCTGATTGTTAGATGTTCTTGTATGTACTTGCACGCTTCTCTGAAAGGGATTTTAAAAAAGGAGTGAAGAGTAATTATTATAAAACTGTATTGCATAAAAAATGGTATATTTTGCAAATATTTAGATCTACTCACTTGCAGGCTAATCTGTAACCACTGATTACCGAAGTGGGGTGAATCTTTTGTTTCACGAGCTCATCCGCATTCTTCAGTAGCTCAGCTGCAACGATTACCTAAAAAATAATAATAAATAAATATTTAAGTATTATTATCAAATAAATAATTAGATTTTTAAATAAAATATTAAAAATAACAGCTGTACTTAAGTTAATTTACTTAAAAACTAATAATCATAATTGAGATTATTTGATTCAGAGTTCAGAATAATTTACGTAGACACTTACGACAGATGTTGTTCCGTCTCCAACTTCTTCATCTTGAAGTTGAGCCAATTCAACTAAAACACGAGCGGCTGGATGTTCAACATCCAGAAGACGCAAAATGGTCGCTCCATCATTGGTAACAGTTACGTCCTGTAATTTGTTTAGCAACATGTTTTACTTTAAATTTAAAGAATAAATCAGCAGAAACGTTATAAAGAATTAATTGATTACTTACACCAATGTCGTCAACCATCATTTTGTCAAGACCGACCGGTCCGAGGGAAGTTTTCACTACGTTAGAGATGGCACAACACGCCATGACTATAAAAGAATTTAAAAAATAAATCATTCATTAAAAAAAGTATACAATTTCATTCTAAGTAAATTTCATAACACAAACGCTTTATTACACAAAACTCGGAATAAATTCCTAATCACTAATCATTTCCCGGTTTCAAGCAATCATCTTAATCATTGACATCGAACTTATATAAATATTCCTTAAATTTCTGAGTTTTATTTTTCAATTATGTTTCTATTAGAGCCAAAAATTATTTTCAATGATATTTGAAAAAAAACTAACAATTCAGATTTTATGTATTTATATAATCCAGAGTGTCTACTCAACCCCTGATAAAAATCCCTGACTTTTCCAGGTATCTTAAGTTTTGTCCAGGCATAATTTTCCATAGTACAGAGCAATTCAAATATTTCGCATTTTTTAAAACAATCGACTACGAATATGTATACAGTTTGGCGAGTTTATTATAAATCATGTTTTTTCAGTTTCTAGGGATTCAATTATTATATTTAATTTAGAAAGCTTTGACAAATTATAATACAAGATATTCTTAAATATCTTTGCACCGTTAATTAAATAATACTAAAATCATAATTTATCACTTCTTGAATTTGTCTCTAAAGTCCATGAATTTGAATAACAATTCCAAAAAAAATGTATTTTATCTTTTTATACTTAAAATTCAGTGCATATTTATGTATAATTAATGTGATTACAAACAAACTGTCAACCAAAGTGATGCATTTCAAACTACAATTATTATTCTTTAAATAGAATAGATGAATTTTAAATGAAAAAGATGCATTTTAAATCAAAAAGATTCATTTTTAACAAAAGAGTTTAACTTTCAACCAAGGAGTTTTATTTTCAATCAAAAAGATGAATTTGCAACTAAAATTATGAATATTTAACTGGAATACTTGAATTTTCAAACAAGAAGAATAATTTTCTACCAAAAAAGACGTTTTGTCAACAAAATACACGAATTTTCAAAGAAATAGTTCAATTTTCAACTAAAAAAGACTTTAGAATTTTGAACTAAAAAAGATAAATTTTCAATAAAAAATTGAATAGTTAAATTTCTAGTTAAAAAAATTAATGTTGAGCCAAAGAGATGATTTGTTTAAACTAAAACAATGGATTATTAAACTGAAATCGTTACATTTTTAGTTAAACAAAATTAATTTTCTGCCAAAGAAACAACGAGTTTTAAACAAAATAGCTCATTTTTCAACCAAAGAGATGAATTTTCAACTAAGAAAGATTTTTAAGTCAAGAGAGAGCAAAAATCGCAAAACGAACTGTTGAAGTTTCAATTAAGAAGATTAATTTTCTACCAAAAAGAATGTATTTGTAAAAAAAAGACATTAATTTTCAACTAGATACTTGAATTTTCGACTAAAAACGATCAATTTTAAACCAAAAATAGAATAGTTCAATTTAACGTTAAACAAATTATATTTAATTTAAAAAAAAACTAACTTTCAATAAACTAGTTAAATACAGTAATACAAAGCTACTTTTACAAATGAAGAATCATTGTTATTCAATTTTATATTGAAATTCAAAAAATTATTAAGCACTCTTTCGAAAAAATTCCGACTTTAACAAAAAATTCCTGACATTTCTAGGTTTTACCAGGTATACAAAAATTCACTGACAATTCCAGGCTTTCCAGGTAGGGTTGACACCCTGTAATCCGTATTTCATTGACTAGATAATCAATTAGTTATTATGTAGTTATCGTGCCAAAAATCAGATTTCTAAAAAACTAGTGTCTCTACGATTTTAAGAATCAAAATAATATTACTGATGGTGTAATTTAAAAAAAAGCATTATTCATGAAAAAATTTTAAAACTTACGAAAAATAATTATTGCAAGAATAGTTTTTGTAATTAAATTTGTTCTTACTATCGCTTCTTACCAATTCTTGAAAAATTGCTGAATTTAAATAATTAATTGCGTATTTTTTCGGGGGAAAAATTCTCTACAACTTATTTTCAAAATTTTAAACTGTAAAGTTGCAGGGAATGTTTTCCCCGAAAAAATGAGCCATGATTTATTAAAATTCAACCACTTTTACAAAATTGGTAAGAAACGACAGTAAGAAAAAATTTAGTTACAAAAACCATTGTTTAAATAATTTAATGTTCAATTGAATAATAACTTGATAAATAATTTTTAATTGATTTTAAGGGGGTACAGGGAGTGAAAAAATTATTCTTTTACCCTCTTTAATTTTTAATAAATATAATAATAAATAATAAGAGTTTTAATAATTTAATTTTTCGTGAGTTTTAAACTTTTTTGATAAAAGAAATGTATTTTCTTTCATGATGCATGACTGATAATACCACTTCAATTCTTAAAATCATAGAAAACTTTTTTCTCAAAGACCTGACTTTCGGCATAATTACCTTAAAAATGTTTTGCTTAAAAAATAAAGAAATGTGAAATTCATTTTGTTTCCTTTTATTTCTTTAAAAAACAAAACTCTCTTCATACTATTTTATAATCTGACATTTTCTCGTTTTTGTTTTAAATATGTAATGAAAGCGTAAATTCCAAAAATTTTAGATACTTTATAATGAAATCCAAACCTAATAAAACTCTTTTTTAAATATAAAAAAAAACTAATTAAATTAGCATTCTTTACTTTATACCCTTTAAATTTGGTTATTTGTTGAAAATTCGGAAAGATTCAGAATATTCTGATTTATGCGTCATGATTTCTAAGCAGAGATTTATTTTTTCCAACATTCCAACATTATTCAAATCTTGACATGTTAAAAACTTCCAATTTAGTTGCACCCGGTGAAATAAATTAATAATAATAAATGTTATAAAAAATTATATGCCTAATTTTATAGATGAGTAATATTTGCCGAGCTCCAAAAAGTTTAAAAGTGCGGGGCATTGAAAAAATAAAATGATGTAAGCTTAAAAATAAAACTCAAATTTCAGAGATTAAAGCTAAAATTCAAGAATATTAAGACAAGCAAAAATGCTTAAATTTATCGAAATCTCGTCTCTTAGCGTGACTAAAAATTTCTGTGCTCCAAAAGAGCGTTCATTTTTTAATTAAACCACAAAATGTCTCGAATTTAATCTTTTCCTAACATACGAAAAAGTCATTGTGCGAAAAATCTATAAACCACTAGATATATTAAATAAACCGACATGAAATAAATTAAAATCTGCAATTAATCGTCGACGGAACGCAAAAAAGATATAGGTTAAGATTCATACCATTTTGCGTTCTCACAGGAGCTCCGGATTGCCGAACACCTCCAACGACCAAAGGACTTGCTATCGTCGACATTGTGATTGTTTAATCCTTTTTTCACACCAATTATTACTTTTAATTAAAATAAAAACGAGCAAACTTGGGTGAGGTCGATCGACAACCGCGTGTAAGAAAATAACAATGGAAGCTCTCGTCCTCACGATTCTGTTATATCGAGAAACGTCTCTCTGATTGGTTGTTTTCCATTGTACACATCTTCTTATTGGAGCCCGATTATTGGACACACTGCGTCATCCTCTCGGCACGTGTGTGGGTGCCGGGTGGATTTTTATAAATTTTTGAACAAATTAATCATTAACAGGATTTTCATTCCGAAAACTTTTAATAGATTGCACATTTAAAAAATTATTTCGTTTATCGATATTTCCTTTTTTTTGGTCACCTAATCCTGCGACAATCCTGTAGCAAAATGAAACAAATCTTCTGGAAAGAGCTCACCGATTTCTGACCATATATGGTCAAGGTTGTCGTATTTTTATCAAAGGAACTTTCTTTTCGCAAAAAACGCTTTAATTTAGTTTAAAAACATCAGCGTATAGTTTTGCAAATTTTTATTTATTTTAAATTAAATATTTTTAGAACATTTTATTTTAAAACCCTAATAATTGTTTAAAGAAGGGTTACATGCTTTAAAATTAAATTAAAAAATTCTACATGCAAAAGGTATTATAGTTTTATGCATATGCAAATTTAATTTTAAATAAATTAAAAATTTATTGTTTAAATTTTTACGAAACAAATAATTGTCGACATAGGAAAATTTTAAACAATTTTTTTACTAACGCGCAGGAAACGTTGTATTTTAATACATGTATATCCAAATATAAAAGGAGATTACTAAAATTGAATTTTTTAATTATGAAGTTTAACCTTTTCAAAAGACAATAATTTTAAAAGCATAGTTTTATTTTTCATGCAATTTTTTCCACAGATTAATGTGCAAAGGGGCTTGAAAAATTGAAGTTACCTAAAAAATATTCAGTTTTTAATGCTTTTTCGACATTTTGTAATTATGGGGAATTGGAATTTAAAATTATTATACGCGAAATAGTTAAATTTTAAATGTGTATCAGTAATACATTAGTAATTTCGAATGTGTAATTCCTTTGAATTCTTTAAATTCTATGATTTCTTTTTCATTATTTTGAATTGCTTGTAATGTAATGCTTTTTAAACTCCTTCAAATCCTTTTGAATTATGTTAGCTCCCTTAAAATCTTCTGAATTCCTTCGAATTCCCTGATATATCTGAATTCATCTAAATTTTTCGAATCACCAATCATCAATTCCTCAAATTCGTATAAATTCCCTAAATTCCTTGTAATATATTTTGAAATCCTTGGTATTCCCTCGATCATCCAAATACCTTCAACTCGTGAAATTTCCTGAATTTTGAGAATTTCATGGACTTCAAAATAATTCAGAAGAATTTTGAAGGAATTCTGAAAATCAGAATATCCCAGCATTTCAGAGAATTAAGAATATTGAAGAAATTCAGGATATTCGAAGATTTCAGGGAATTTAAGAAATTAGGAGAATTTAGAATATTCAATGATTTCGGAAATTTAGAGAAATCAAGGATTTCAGAGATTTTCAGAAATTTAGAGAATTTAAGCAATTCAGAATATTTAAGGGATTTAATAGAAACTCAAAATATTCCAGGGATTTAGGAAATTCAGAATATTCGAGAAATTCAGGGATTTTAGGGAATTCAGAATTTCAGGGATTTAGAGAATTCAAGAAATTAAGAGAAATTAGAATATTCAGAGAAATCAAGGATTTCAGAATATTCAAGGAATTCAATAGAAATTCAACATATTCTAGAAATTTAGGAAATTCAGAATGTTCGAGAAATTCAAGGATTTTAGGGAATTCAGAGAATTTTAGAGATTTAGGGAACTCAAGAAATTAAGATAATTTAGAATATTCAAAAAGTTAAGAGAAATCAAGGATTTGAGAATATTCAAGAAATTCAGAGAATTTCAGGTTTTCCGAGCATTTAGATCATTCAAGAAATTCAGAGAATTCAAAGAATTTCCGGAATTCAGGAAAATCAGAATATTCAAAAATTTCAGGAATTTAAGTGAAATCAAGAATTTTAGAGAAATCAAGGATTACAGGAATCATAGGAAATATCACGGATTTCACAGAATTTAAGGAACTTAGGGAATGCACGGAATTCTAAAGCATTAAAGGAATTCAAGAAATGTAGGAAATTGAAAGAATTGAATGAGTCAAGAGAATTCTAAGAATGTCAGGAATTCAGAATATTCAAGGAATTTAGAGAATTTAATGACTTTCAGAATATTAAAGGAATTCAGAGTTCCGAATATCCTATGAATTCAGGATTTTCTAACGATATCAGGGATTTCCGAATATTCAAGGATTTCAATGCATTTATGGAATTCAGAGAATTTCAGGAATTTAGAAAATTCAAGAAAGTTAGAGAATTTCAGAGGTTTCCGAGCATTTAGGTAATTCAAGAAATTCAGGAAATCTAGAATATTCACAAATTTCAGGAGTTTCAAAGAAATCAAAAGGATTTCAGGAAATTTAGAAACATCATGGATTTCAGAGAATTCAGAATATTCCAGGTATTAAAGGAATTCAACATATTCTAGAATTTAGGAAATTCAAAATATTCAAGAATTATAGGGAATTCAGAGCATTTGAGGAATTTCACAGGATTTAGGGAATTTAAGGAACTTAGAGAATTCCAAGGATTTCAAAGCATTAAAGAAATTCAATAAATGTCAGGAATTCAGAATATTCCAGGAATTTCAGAAAATTAAAGGGTTTCAGAGAACTCAAGGAATTCAGAACGTTCAGAATATCCGAAGGAATTCAGAGATTTTCAGGAATTCCGAATATTCAGGTATTTCAATGCATTTATGAAATTCAGAAATTTGAGAGCATTGAAGGAATTCAATGAATTCATGAAATTGAAAGAGTTCAGAAAATTCAAGCAATTCTGAGTGTTCACAGAATTCCAAGAACTCCAGGAATTCAGATTATTCAAGGACGTCAGACAATTTCCAATATTCAAAAAATTCAGGATATATTCAAGGAATTCAGAGATGTTAAGGAATTCAGAGAATTCCGAATTTTCAAAGAATTCAGAATATTCAAGGATTTTAATGCATTTATGGAATTCAGAGAATTTCATAGCATTAAGGGAATTCAATGAATTCATGAAATTGAAAGAGTTCAGAGAATTTAAGGAATTCTGAGGGTTCAGAGAATTCCAAGAACATCAGCAATTCAGAATATTCAAATAATTCAGAGAAATTACAATATTAAAAAAATTTAGGAGATATTCAAGGAATTAAGAGCATTCCGGATATTTAAAGAATTCAGAATATTCAAGGATTTTAGGTATTTCAATGCATTTATGAAATTCAAGGAATTCAGAGAATTTCAGAGCATTAAAGGAATTCAATGATTCATGAAATTGAAGGAATCGAAAGAGTACGGAGAGCTTCAGGAATTCAGAGGATTCAAAAAATTCCAAAAACTGCAGAAATTCAGAATATTCAAGGATTTCGGAGATGTCAAGCAATTACAGAATTCCGAATATTCAAGAAATTCAGGATATTCCAGGATTTCGAGGAATTCAGCAAATTTCAGTGATTTCAGAGCATTTAGGTAATCCCAGGAATTTAGAGAATTCAAAGAATTCCAACAATTCTGAACATTAAAAGAATTCAAAAAATTTAGAATAATCAAGAATTTCAGGGATTTTAGAGATTTACGGCAATTCAGGAAATCTGCAAATTTACATTGCTCTAAATATAAAACTTTTAACTTTGAAGAAAGGAATGAAATTTTTTTTTACTTTTTTATATAATAATAATGAACTAAGGAGGTTAAAGACTCCATCCCTGCTGGAACTTAAAAAATTGTAATTGTAATAGATTTTAAGAATTTAATTATTTTTACTAAAACTATTCAGAATTCAAAAAGGTTAAAGGCTTTTTCTTTATTCCAAGTATTTTAGGTCAAAAAAAAAAACTTATTAATTGGAAAATAAAATGAAATAAACATAGCAAGTATAAAAACGTCACATATATTTATTTCCAAAATATCAGTTTCCAATTATTAATTTTAATTTGGTGTACAATTTCAAAATTTTGAAATTGATCCCAAAGAATTGCATATATTATTAACTGGCCATTGTTATTTTCCTTTTACACTTATGTGCAAACACATGTAAATTATTATTATTATTAATTGAAAGTGTAGAAAATATTAAAAGTGAAACCAAAACAGTGCTACATGGCCGTTTGGAATTTTTTGTATTACAGAACACGTCTGTTTCTACTTTTATTGCCTTTTTTTCGCGTGTCAACTTTGCAATGAAAAAAAGCAATAAAAAATGAAAAATTTCGGTAATTTATTAGGAGTGGTACGGCAGCTTGAGTTTTTCCGATTATTACATAACACGTCTTTTATGTTTGTTTGTCAACTTGAAAAAAAACCAAGTAATGAAAATTGAAAATGTCAATATCCTTAATTTTTAAATCATACAAATAAATAAACTGAAATTTGTATAGCTAATTTTATTACATAGTATGTACAAAGATCTAAGAAATTGCTCATTAGTCTTGTGGTGGTCCTTCTGGTCCAAAAGGTCCTATTTTCTTGGTGGCTTGTATTTCCTGTCCCATTTTTTCAATATCACTCCTCGTGATTACTCTAAACACTTTGTAATACTCTAATATATTTTCTGCAAAACATAAAAATTCCCAAGTAAATATGCTTTCTAAATAAAATTCCTGCCGCAGAAAATCAGAATTAAGAATCAATTTACCCACCTACAACTTTTTTATCTAATTTGTATTGCTCAGCTATATGGTCAGCATTGTGTTTTTGAGGATCGTTCATGTAATCTGTCAGGAATGTTTGCACATGTTGTACAGAACATCTACCTTCCCTCACATTTTCAATTTGATACAGATTAAAATCCTCGTATTCATGCGACTTTTTACTCTTTGGTAAAGGTTTTGTTGGATCTGACCTGTTACTCAAGTCTGGCTGAAATTAAAAGAGGAACTTAATTTTCAAGTTAACCACTAATATTTTTTTAAATAATTTATTAAAATATTCTAACCACTGGATCATCAGCCACAACGAATACGTCTCTCAAATGTTTGTCTAGCTTCGCATCTCTCTTATAATGTTCCTCCATAAATTTGGGATCCACTGCAAATTTATTTAAAAATATGAACATAATAATTGAGCGGAAGAATTTAATTGCACGCAAAGTTTAGAAATATTGAATTTTAAATGTTAGATACACACGCTCTTGGGCAACTTTTAACTGCCTTTTTGATGCTTCGTATTGAGGAGCTGCCTTTGGCTTTTCTTTGGAAATAGCTTTGTGTGCTCGTCGTTCCACATCGATATTGCGAATTGGACGTATTATCGTTGATACAATCGTGGATACAATACGATTCCCCATTTTAATAACTTGATTATCTCTTACCTAAATCTGCAATTAATTGTCACCAATATTTATTACATTACCCCTTTCCCGTAAAAGTTTTATATCAAATATTGAAAACAAATACGGTTCTAAGTTGTTAATTTCTGGAAAAAAAGTTTTTCAAAACTTCTTCCCGCTCATTCAAATTTGCAAATTAAAGCCTACAAAACTGAACAATTTGTTATGTGAAGTATGCGAAAAAGAAGGTCTAAATTGATCATTCTAAATTAAAAGATCTTAGAATGAAAGATATTAAACAAATTAAACAAATTCACGGATACAAAATAAATTCACTGTCAATTACCGCTTTCTCCCCCATTACAAAAATCCCCGGTTTCTCGGATTAAATAACTTAAAAACAATTTAATAACATTAAATGAATGTTTCTACATGAAAATTATTAATTTTTCATGTGAAGTATTTGAAAAAGAATGTCTAAATTGACAATTCTAAATTTAAAGATTTTAGAATAAAATACCTTTAAAAAATTAGAGAAATTCACGGACAAAAAATAAATTCACTATCATTTCCCCCTATTTTCGGTATAATTTTGAGCTATCATTCCCGGTTTTACCTGAATTTTAAAAATCACCGGTTTCTCGGGGCAAATTACTTGAAAAATAATTAACAAACTTTGAATGAATTTTGTTTCAGGGTGCTTACTAATTCTTGCCCACCGAATTCGCGATTATTTCGCGGTTGTAAATATAAAATTTCCTCTTGCCAGAAGCACGAATAACACGAATTTAACATAAGGTTTTCCTATGGGTAATTTTATGTACTCTGATAACTTATTATATTTCAACAAAATAATAGTTTTGTAATTTATGGTGTCGAGTAAAAAATGAATACAATCAGATCAAAATTGCTTCAGATATTTCGGCAACACGATAGTGACCCTCTTAAATAATAATTCTTAGATATAATTTTTAATGTCTTTGGTATTATCGATTAACTAATGAGTAATTATTGGGAAGTAATAACAAAAAACTACTTTTAATCTTTTATTATGACAGTTTAATTATAATAACATATGTTTATAACATAGTTATTGTAAAATTCATTTAGTATGAAAATAAATAATTTAATAACTATTCAACAATTAATTAATAATTATTCGCTAATATCAAGGAAATTAAAATCTATAACTAAATTTTTTGTTTGAAATCTTTAAAAATCTATGATTTGTTTCAAACTTGTTGAAATCTTTATAAGTTTTAAATTATTTTTGAATCTTTTCAAAATTTCTAAATATCTCTTAAAATTACTCGAATTTTTTCTAAAATTTGGTAAACTTGCAAAATTGAAAAATGTTGCTTAAAAATATTTCGTATTCTTCTTCGAAATTTTAGGAAGTTATTGGAAATGCTTTGAAATATTTTGCAAATTTCTCTTAGAATTCATTTTTAAAAATAAAAAATCAGTTGAAGATTTTTCATAAATCTTAAGACAATTTTGTTTATTCTCTTTAAACCTTACAAAATTCTTACAAGTTATAAAATTTATTTCTAATTCTTCAAAGATCCACATTTTGTTTAAAATTTTTTGAAATCCTTTCAAATTGAAATTTTTGTAATCATTTCAAAAAAACATCTCTTAAACTTACTCAAATTTTCTCCAACATTTGGTACTCATGCAAAATTGAGAATTTTTACTTTAAAATCTTTTTCATTCTTTTTAAAATTTTTATGAAATCATTTGAAATATTTTTAAATTTTCTCATGAATCTTAAGAAAATTTTTTTATTCCCTTGAAACCTTACAATTTTGTAAACCTTTTAAAAAGTTTTTAAATATTCTCTTAAAATTAATTTTTGAAAATACAAAAAACTACATTTTGCTTTAGATTTTTTAAAATCTTTACAAGTTTTCAATTATTTTTGAATCATTTTAAAACTTCTAAGTATCATTTTCAATTTTCTCTTAAAATTCATTTTTAAAAATAAAAAATCAGTTGAAGATTTTTCATAAATCTTAAGACAATTTTTGTGTTCTCTTGAAACCTTCCAAAATTCTTGAAACATTTCTAGATTTTTTTATAATTCTTCAATGATACACATTTAGTTTAAAAAGATTGGAAATATTCTTTAGTTTAAAATAATTTTTAATCTTTTCAAAACTATTAACCTTCTAAAATTGTTTTTAAATTATTCGCATTTTCCCTAAAATTAAAAAAATTCTGCGGAATTAAAAAAAATTGCTGTAAAATCTTCCGGATTATTTTTTTACAATTGTGGAAATCGTCTGAAAAGTTTTAAAATATTCTCTTTAAATTTATTGTTCAAAATACAAAAATCTACATTTTGCTTTAGATTCTTAAAAATATTTTTCGATTTTCTCTTAAAATTAATTTTTCAAAAATATACATTTGGTTTGAAATGTTTTTAAATCTTTTCCAGATTTAAGTAATTTTAGAATCTTTTCAAAACTTCTAAAGCTATTTCGAATTATTTT
Source organism: Andricus curvator (assembly GCA_932195095.1). Lineage (NCBI taxonomy): Eukaryota > Metazoa > Arthropoda > Insecta > Hymenoptera > Cynipidae > Andricus > Andricus curvator. The sequence goes on along the minus strand of CAKNYM010051378.1, from coordinate 308,983 downwards.
GATATCTTACGAACTTAAAATTCTTTAAAATAAAACGTAAATTATTTTAAATTGTACAAGAAATTTTATTGTCGATATGTGACAAAAGACACAGGTATCGATTATTTGGATAATCGATATTAATATAAATATAAATATGTATATAATTATAAACAATTTTATATTCTAAGTTTTTCCTCATAATAAAAAATAATAAAAACTCATTTACAATTGAAATTTTTTAAAAATTAATAATGTTTTAAAACATTTAGAAATAAATTTTATAATAAAATAAAATGATAAACTCAAAACAATCGTAAAAATTGTACTATATTAAAAAAATAATGCGTTGAATACTATTGCATAATATAGTAGTTCACCTGTTATTATATTTCAGAAAGAATGTTCACATAATTATATTCACATAAGTTGTTAAAAATAAAATTGAAAAAAAAATAAAAGGCCGGACTGGTCAGATACGTCAAAAACAATAAAACACTATTCTTGTCTTCTCGAAGGTTAATTATTACAAACAAAAAGTTTTTTTAAAGAAAATGAATTAAAATGATCATAAATAAACTTTGAAAGAATGAATAAAGTATCTTTTATGTATGACATACAATAATATTACTGCACATACTTTTCAAAATAACTTCTTACCCTTTCTTTAAAATCCACCGAAAAAGTTAGGTTAAGTAACAATTTACTTAATTACTCACTCACAATTGACAATCCACACAATCAAATATTCAACATTACCTGTAAAAACCTCTTTTTCGAAAATAAAAAAATCAACCGCATGTATTTAACCAGATGACAAATAACACGCTTCCTTGCCTTGCTACAAAAAATCGAAAAAATGTTAAATGGCTGGAATGCGGCGTTCCTAAACCCACTTTCTACTTTTCTGCAATGAATGCATTTTCCATTTTCAAGAAAATGCATTCAGTATCAGTGGGCAAGGAAGAAATATGTCGATAGAATAGAAATAGGTTGGTAAGGTAGACAACTATCAATAACTTACTTTCGTCCCTATTTTCTATTACCCTTTCTTGCTTTCCTGAATACTTTTAATAATAGTTACTGAATCTAAAATTGCATAAAAGCCTTTTAGATCAGTTTTTGATCATATTCAACATTTCTAGCTTATATTTCCCCAAAAAAACTCGAAATAAAGAACACAAGTCTAAAATCTTTAAAACTGGCGCCATTTCTTACCTTAGGTATTTAATAAATAATTTTCAATTTTCTTCGAGTTTCTTCTTGCCAATACATTTCAAAAACAATATTTTATTCGCAATCATAATTACCTCACTCGTGGAAAAATCTTTAAACAATTCCGCACTTTGGATTTTGTGAGGACCGTAAATTACGAAAAAGAGTGTGTCAAGTCGGCTCAGGAATGTGGCACTTCAAAATGGCTGCCAGTTACTTTAGTAATTTACGGCTGTATCTTTCTTTGTTGTCGCTCGTGCAATCGTGACCGGGAATCAGCAATAGAATTATTTTGGAAAATCGGGAAATAGTGTAATTGTCATTTAGTGGAAATCTTTTGTTCGACGTGGGAACTCGATGAAAAAGTGAGAACGGAATATGCTCGCGAACCACACAACTGGCATCACCGTTGCTTTCTTGGTTCAGGAATTTCCTTGAGGAGAGTCCAGCTGCACCCTGGGAATCTTCTGATTTATTACGCTTCGCAAATTTTGCGGGCCAAAAATCTGTTTTACAAGCCTGTGTCGCGTATAGGTTAGATTTCGTGTTTCCTCGAATTCTGCACAAGGCTGCAGAAAGTGTCTCAATTTCGTGCTCATCGGAGCTGATGTTTTCCGTTTTTCCACGACTTCTTTGCGAAAACATGCCCCGGATGAAAATTGCTTGTTTCGTTACGAAGATTAGGTGAAATAATGTGCGTCTCGTGTCCTAGAGATAAAAGTGCCTTGGGTCAAGAATGTGGTCACATTTGTATCGTGTCAGTGACTTCTAAATTATTTTGTGCTGATTGTGCCTTCGAGGATTCTTTAGAGTTCGTGCCTCGATTGATTTGTCAGAAAGTGCCCTTAATTCCGAGAATTTAAGGTCTTTGTTTTTCTGTTTGCTTGGATCTAGATCGGTCAAGTTCTTTAATAATTATGACTTCTGGAAGAATCTTCAGAATCTACCAATATTGGAGACAGCCATCGTCCTAGAATTATTTCGTAAGTTTCATGTTATTTTTTTTTTTTAGTTTTAGAGGTTAAGCACTGGTATTTGGGTATTTAAGAGTGAAATCAGGCTTCAAATTAGACCACTTTTACGACTTTTTGGTACTTATTTTTTGGCACAAGGATATTTTCTTAACACTTTTGAAGCTATAATGCCAGTAAAATATAATTTTCTTTACAAATTGTGTGAAAGAGATCCATCGCATTGACTAATTTTGTTATTATACCTGTTATTTTGGTTTTGATTTAACTTAATAAACAATTGATAATTGTATTTAAAAGATACATAAAAACATAAGAATAAAATATTTATATAATTAGCATTTACACAAATGATAGAATTCTATGTATTTTGAATAATTTGAAAGTACTTTCCATTTTTACTCATCAAACAGTGTTTTGTACACATACGCAACTTACCTAATTTGCATTCCAAACAAAGCAATACAATTTGCATTTTATAAATGGAAATTGAGTTAATTAGATAACAAAAATAAATGATTGTAGCATAAAATGAATTTTGTTATTTTAAAAATTAACTAAAGTTCTAGTATAATATTCTCATTAAAATTCCACTGGTGTACACATTTCCGTCTGTATGTATATTTCATGTTTTATCACTGGTAGTTTTGTGTCAAATGATGTGTCATATTTCACATAAAAATTGTAAAGTCACAAATTTATGAAAAAATTGCACGCATAAATTATAAAATTTTACAACAAATGTGAAATTTTACTTATTAATCAGTGTAAACAATTTAGAATCGAGCATAAACTGAAATTATTGCGTGTTCAATTTGAAAATCATTAAATGCTTCCAGCTTAAAATAGTATAATAGTTGATGTGCCAATTTAATTTTCAATTTTTCAAGCGGAAATATTTAAATATTTTCAATTTTAAATGTTTGTCATTATCACGATTCGAGAAAATTAAAAAAAATGTCGAATTTTGACAATTTCTTAGCGCCTCTAATATAAGTTTGTTATTTTAAATAATTTAATTGTACAATTACAAGTACATACTAATAATTTGTATTTGATAATATTTTTGTTTCAATTTGAACTTTTAACATTAGAAATAAGTTTTTATTGTTCAAATTTACATGCTCACAATTGGAGATTATTCAATTTTGAACAAATCTCTCAATAATTAGAAAACTAATTTTATAGTACATATATGAAACGTTTCCAAATTGAAAATTTATATTTACGAATACTTTCAATCTGAAAATAAATGTTTAATTAATTTTAGTTTAAAAACTGAAGTTTTAAAAGTAGAAAAAAATTCTAAGCCAAAGCAAATTCCACAAAAAATATTATAAAACATCCGGACCAATTCTATGGAATGTGCTTCACTAAAATTTCATATAGACGTGAGGAATGACGCGGCCATTCTTTAGGAATTCCGGACAAATTCCGCAGAATTTTATAGTATATTCGGACAAATTTTATGGAATGCGTTCTTCAGAAATTCCACATCATTTTGGTACGTGGAAACTGAAATCGTGAGATTGTAAATCAGTGTTTGTAATTATTATGAATAACAATTTCTGCTGACGGATAACCTTAGTAAGCTAAATGAACTGGAATTTTCTATAAAAATGTGTATTTCTTTAAATGAGAACAGTGGACTCAAAATCAGAGCTTACATTATTTACGATTTTCAAAATAACTTTGATTAATTTAAGTTTTTGAATAATTTAAAAAAAAAGATTCAACTTTCTAGTATTAAAATATATGTGAGTTATTAAAATTTCCATCCACTGCTTAGATTTCCAGTCTAGGTTTTTTTCATTTTTTATTTACCAGGCTTGTACGATGTTTACAAAATTAGTTTTAAAAAATTCTGGAACTGTGAAACATTCTTGTGCCTAGTTGAAGTTGTTATTTATATTAATTTTTAAATTATACTTTGGAATAAAAAGAAAAAATTTTGATAGTGAATGTTATTACTTGTGTTGCAAGTTGCAGAAACCAATTAGAATTGAGTGGAAGACAGGAAGTAAAATCATAGTTGATCGCGATATATAATAAATCAGATTTTCCAGTTCCATGAAAAAATTCACTCCCTACTTGAAGATTTGATTAGCATGAGTTATTGATCTTACTCATCTATAAAATATGTTCCTCCTACGTGATCATACCATTTCTGGTAGAGGAACTAACTTTTTTTTTATCGATATAAAAGTATGATAGAAGCAGTATTTCATTAAATATGACAGGAATACCAGCGTAAACTTAATGAGCTACAAATAGAGATAATGTTTATATGCTTCTTTATTACTGGACTAAGAAGAAACACTATTGTTAAATGATATTTCTATTTCTAAGGACTAAGAGTGTTATGTAAACTTGAAAACTGAGAATAAAGACTAGGATTACATTAACCTATTAAGAATCCACCACTTCCATGATTGAAGTCCATTATTAAATTGGCAAAGTCATTTTCAAAGTTATAAAATGCAACAAATTGCAAATGAATCAAAACAATTCAAAGTTCAACTCTTTGAACCATTAAAAACGTTAACGATTCAAGATTGGACAATTTTAAATTTGAACCAGTTGTACCAAGAGTGGAAAATTTTTTACTTCAAGGACTTTCAAAAACAAAGAATCGAAAATAGAAAACGTTGGAGTTTGAACAATTTACCAAATAAACGTTGAAGATTACACAAATTTCAATTTCAAAGCATCTGAAGTTGAGGAATTACAGTTTTTTTTTTAAATTGAACACTTTAAAATTGAAACCTAATTTCACAAAAAGCTATCGAAATTATGTTTGATTTTGTATATGTTTTACAATTAGTTTTTATTACGAAGAGAACGCAGTTAATAACTTCACTCAATATCGGAAGAACTTTTATAATTTCGCATTCAGACAATTATAATATTATAGATACATTCACAGAACCTTTGTTTGTCCCCTAACTTTTTTATTTAACTTAACTTTTAGCCGACTCAATTAAAATTAATCGAAATGATTGGAAAAATAAAAAAAAAATCCACAAAAAGTGAAGAAATAAGGTTATTAAAGAATAAATGATAATGCAAAACAACTGGAACTAAATTTGTATTTCTTATTGTTCTAGGCCACTTTATGTCACAGGTGGATTGGAGCTAGGTCCCAGAGGGCCTAGCATGGGCCACTATGAATCCACCTGTGGTCAGCAAGTCGAGCACTCGTGCCTCAGGATACCATCAGAAGGCACTAGCTGAGATCCGCAACTCTCTCCTGCCATTTGCAAATATCGGTACGTTGAAAATCCGTTCACATACTACAGAATAAACCTCCTCAAAAACTGAAAAAGTCTTTAAAAAAATAATAAAAATTAAACTATATATTTTTAGGTGGAACAGGTGAAGTTGGTTCCAGTGCTGCTAGTACCATCTCCACTCTATCTACAACCAGCGGAGTCAGTTCAGCATCGGGCCTCAGTGGCCTTTCATGTGCTTCTAATTCTGGAGACAAAAACGATCAACGGCAAGCCTTAGCTCAACTCCTAGCCATGGGTTATCCCGAGGAAATTGGGTTTAAAGCCCTGAAGAGGGCGGCCTGGCGTCTGGACACAGCTGTCGAGTTGTTGAAGCAAGCACAGTGCGAATCTCTGAACGGCTTGAGCAAACTTAATACAAAGCTCATCAGGAAGCCAAGCCTCGAACGAGAATTAAATCTGCAACGCGGAAGTCCCGCACTTGACAGCGGAGCCGGAAGTTCCCGATCCGACAGTCCTCGCCTTGCAGAGCTGAGTCCTCATCCCCAGCTAAGTCGGCAGTATTCGCCTAGCAGTTTCGTAGAACCTCCACCGCCGCCTCCACCCAGATGCAGCTCCACGCCTCCGCCTCCACCGCCTCCTCATGGGCCTTACTTTCAACCCAACGTACCCACCAACATGCAACAAATGCTCAAGCGAATGTCGCCTGCGCCCGTTGTGCCAACCCGACCTCCAGCCGCAACTCCGGGAAGCTCCGGATCGAACTCTGGCTCCATCAATCCTCCGCAGAGGGGCACGAGTCCAGTCGCAAACTCTAACTCATCCAACGGTCGGCAGCCCATGATAGTCCAAAACGGACCTCAGGTGCAGCAACAGCTCACACAGCAGATGCAAGCTCTCAGCATCTACCAATCATCAAACAGCAATTCCAGCAGTCAAGTCGAACCTCCACCACCTTACCCAATCGTTCCATCCTCTTCATCAGGACCAGTACAACCACCTTCATACAGTGCTTCTATGCAGAATCGACAGAGTCCCACCCAGTCACAGGACTACCGGAAAAGCCCCTCTTCTGGGATTTACTCGGGTCCAACATCAGCTGGATCGCCGAGTCCCATCACTGTTCCAGCAGCTTCTCCCACTTCCCAGAATGCCATGGCGAGGCCCACTCCTCTCCAAGCCTGGGGAGCCCGACAAGCGAAGACACAACCGCCGGTCATCATGCAGTCTGTGAAAAGTACCCAGGTTCAGAAACCCGTTTTGCAGACTGCGATCGCACCTACATCGCCTCAGCCCATCTCCACCAGCAACACGCCTCCACCGCCTCCCTCCTACGCTTCTTCGATTCAGCAGAAGCAACAACAACCACCGCCTGCTTATCCTCCCGTTAATAACGGAACTTCATCCCCTGGGTCGGTTATCGGAGTTGCAGTTGGGGTTCCAACCACAGAACCTCCGAGTTACGCGACGACGATGCAAGCTTTGGCTGCACAGAGGGGCATTCATCATCCGCTTCCTCCACCTCCTTACGGAATATCGACTGAAGATTCTTGTGGCATTTCCACCGAAAGTGGGGCGGCTCCCAGGTCTTCCCCTGTTGCAAGTCATCCACCTTTGCAAAGGAAATACTCACCGGCTGAAGGATGTCATCCTGAGACTCCACCATTGCCTCCAACTGCTTCGACCTCTGTTTCGACGAGGAATAATAACCACCAAGGACATGACGGTGCGAAGGGAAATTCGACGCCGTCGTATAAAATCAAGCACCAGAGTCCTATTCCGGAACGGAAGCATATGAGCAAAGAGAAGGAGGAGGAACGTAGGGACTGCAAAGTTCGTAACTATTCACCCCAGGCGTTCAAGTTTTTCATGGAACAACATATAGAGAATGTTTTGAAGTCTCATAAGCAGAGATTGTATAGAAGATTGCAACTGGAGACGGAGATGTCGAAGATTGGATTAAGTGAGGAAGCTCAATGTCAGATGAGGAAGATGCTTTCGCAGAAGGAGTCGAATTATATTAGGTTAAAGAGAGCAAAGATGGACAAGAGTATGTTCACGAAGATCAAGCCTATTGGTGTCGGGGCATTTGGAGAAGTGACGCTTGTTAGGAAATTGGACACTAATCAGTTTTATGCGATGAAAACTCTACGTAAGGCGGATGTCTTGAATCGGAATCAAGTCGCTCACGTGAAAGCGGAAAGAGACATTCTTGCTGAGGCGGATAACGAGTGGGTTGTGAAGCTTTACTATTCGTTTCAGGATAAGGATAATCTCTATTTTGTGATGGATTATATTCCTGGGGGCGACTTAATGTCGCTGCTGATCAAATTTGGGATTTTTAAAGAACCGCTAGCAAGGTTTTATATTGCGGAGTTGACTTGTGCGGTGGAGAGTGTTCACAAGATGGGATTTATCCATAGGGATATCAAGCCTGATAATATTCTGATTGACAGAGACGGGCATATCAAGCTGACGGACTTTGGGTTGTGCACCGGATTCCGCTGGACACATAACTCGAAATATTATCAGCAAAATGGTAAGTTTGCATTTCTATAAATTGTGGAGGATGATTTGATAGTTTGACAGGGTGTCTAGCAACCTTGAAAACCTGGAAATCTCCTTCAATTTATCATGAGAACATTGAATTTTTATTATTTTGTAATTCTTTACTTATAAAACATTTATTTTATTGAACTGCAAAGAGAATTTAAATATTTTAGTCTATTTAAAAAAGAAACATCTCGTTTAAAAGAAGAAATATTGCTATTGAAATGTTTTTAAAAAGTTCAGATATAATTTATCAAGGCGGTCGTAGGTCAGGGAAAACCTGGAAATCAGTGAAAAGTCAGGGATTTTGAAAAAAAATCTTGTTGATTTCAATAAAAAAGACGCATTTTTAACAAAACAGTTTAATCCTCGATTAAAACAAATTAGTTTTCAACCAAACTGTTCCATTTTCAACCAAAAAGATTAAACTTCTACAAAAAAAGACGAATTTTCTAGAAAGTAATAAATTGTCAACTAAATACTTGAATTTTGAACCAAGAGGATTAACTTTCTGTAAAAAAACGATCTTTCAACTAGAGAAGGTAAATTTTCTAAAAAAAAAAGTGGAATATTTAAATTGTCAACAACAAATTTTCAACAACATATCTATATTTTCCACCAAAGAAATTAATTTTTCACTTTAAATGATAAATCTTCAACTAAGAAAATTAATTTTTTACAAATCTTTCGACTATTTATTTGAATTGTCTACCAAAATGTACAAAAAAGGTGACCTGGAAAAGACGTTCAATTTTGTTCTTAAGAATCGCTAGACACCCTGTTTGATTATTCTTTTTTTTAGCTTTTTTTTTGCTTTTGTGTTATTTTATTAATTTGGTTTGGTTGGATTTGTTGTAGGACATGGAAAGCAGGATTCAATGGACCCATCAGACGATTGGAATAATGAGTGTAGGTGTATTCAGTCGAAACCTTTAGAAAGAAGAAGACACAGAGAGCATCAGCGATGTTTGGCTCATTCCCTAGTCGGTACACCAAACTACATCGCTCCTGAAGTCTTACAACGTACGGGTTACACCCAGTTGTGTGATTGGTGGAGTGTTGGGGTCATTTTGTATGAAATGTTGGTTGGTTCTCCGCCTTTCTTGGCTAACTCGCCTGCTGAAACTCAATATAAGGTTCGTTAATTTGGTATTTCTTCATTCTAATCATCCGAAAGATATTTTTAACGAGCTTCTGGTGGTTCAGATTCCACCATAAGCTGTAAATCCCACGGAATATATTTAATTCTTAGAATAGTAGAGAAACCTCTCAAATTAATTCAAATTTCACTTGGTATCATATATAATGTGAGATTGAACAAGTTAGTTTTTAAATTCTGTACATTTGTAACGATTCCAATTAGAAATTGTTCAGTTTTGGGCACTTCTAATCTGAAAATTTTGTATTTTAAAGTATATTTTTTAAATTTTTTTATTTCGGAAGATTAGAAGTTCGAAAATCTACAAATTTAAATTCCCAGTTCAAGTCTGTCAGCGAGTGAATTTTTCACTCTGCTTTTTTAAAGTCTCTCTTAGGCTACCTTTCAAAAAAGGGTTTGAGTAGAGGCATTTAAAATTGAATTTCTCAAAATCGTAATTTAAAATTTAAATCATTGGGAATTAAATAATTTCAAATTAAAATATTAAAAATCCGACAGTTTCAAATTGAAAACTTAAGTACACGAGCAATTTTTATATTAAAGTGATCAGTATTAAATCATTTGAAATTGTACTTTTGAAATACAACATTGAATTTAAAGCGCTGAATAAGTTTTTATTAAAACATTCAAAATGGTTCGATTTCAAATTTAAATCGTTTAAATTTGCAGGATTAGAGATGAAAGCATTTTAATACTTCAAAAAGAATTATTTCAAAACAATCAAAATCGAATAATTTTATATGGGGAAAAAATTGAATTTAAACGTTAAAAATGGTACAATTTCCCATTAAAATCCTTCATAGATCAATAATTTGTAATTTAAGACGTTAGAAATTTAATAATTTTAGTTGGTTACATTATAAATTAGACAGTTTAAAAATAATAGTCTTTAAAATGGAATTATTTTGAATCATTTCTTTCCAAATTTCAACATTTTTATTAAAATCAGAAAGAAGAATTTTAAAAATAAAGCATTATAGTTGGAATAATTTTTAGTTCGGAAAATTCAAAATTGTTTAGTTCAAATCAAAATCGTACAGATTAAGTTTGAAAATTAGACAATTTTAAATCGAAAGCTTTGAATTTATTTCGTTTTGAAGGATACTGTTTTTAAATTGTACAATTAAAAATGATTTTTCTTTAAATACTATCTAATTTTGAAAGTCTTGTCATTAAAATTATTCAACTCTCAAGGCTTTCAATTTTAAATTATGCAGATATTGAAAGTTTGAGTTTAAAATTGTTTAGTTATCAATTTTAGAACTTTTCCACATTAGATTTCAGGGTTGCTTCAGAACCTGGAATCCTGGAAAATTCCTGGAATGTTGAAAAAGAGACTGGAAATTTTTATTGTTATGTATTTTTAAAGCTTTAATAATTATTATAGTACTTTTCTGCTTATTTTACAAATTCAGATTGATAGAAATTGATTAAGTTACGTTCTAACGATTGGAATGAGCGCGGGCAGCTTATTACGTGTTACTTTTTTTACTATTACATACATTTGCAAATTAATAATTTTTTTATTATATTAAAAAGCTTTGTTCAGAATAAAATAGTAATTGAAAATCCTTTTAAAATTGGCGTAAATTAATAATTTTATGTACAGTTTTAGTTTTATTTTGTCTAACATGGGGGGGGGGGGTACGTGGTCAAAATCATTTCTTATACGTCAGATGTTTTCACGTCTGTGAATCGCTAAAAAACAAAAGTTTATTAATTTGGTAGACAATTTAAATATTTAGTCGAAAGATGAGCTACTTTTGTAAAAATTCATTTTTTAGTTGAAGATTCATCATTTGTTGCTTTTTTGTAAAAAATTTATCTTTTTTAGTTCAAAAATTCAACTATTTAGTTACAAATTTATGTACAGTAAAGTCTCACATATTCCCGCGTCCTTGAAACATAGGTATTCGTTATTTTCAAGCCTGGAGGGGCCCCCACCTCTACCGCGAGTGGGCAGGTTCTTTTCATCAAGCGCCTTTCATTGGCTGCCTGGCCTTGTATCGCTGCGCATGCTCTAAGCAACTTTTTCAACTGCGCATGTGTCGAAAACCGCGGTCGATTTGAAATCAATAAATACTATCAATAATAAAACACATAAATAGACCCGAGATTCCTAGCACTGCTGGCCCACGCAGTTTTTCAGCTCAAAGGGCGAGAGCCGGTTGCGACTCTCGCACGAAAAACACCAGCAGCATAGGGACAAAGATACAGTTACTCACATGCTGAGATTGCACAATATTATGTATTCCAATTGCAAATGTTTGAGACGGCCCCGATTTGTGCAGTTGAAAATGTCGCGGTCTCAAATATTTCGCGGCAATGCTAGGCTAAGTCGAAATGTCAGCCGTCAGAAAGGTTAGGTTGCAGTATAGGACTGCAACTACTGCACACGAGTTTTTGGAGAAAATTTCTAAAGTTAAAGGTAAGTGATAAAGGTCTAAAGAGTAATATTTCTCAAGTGCAAAATCCACTTTCTCAGTCATGTCCCATTCCCTGCTCAAGTGACGACCTTTCAGTGTCACGAAATACAAGCAACTTTTCGAAATTTGAGGTTACCAATTTGACGTGCCACTAATCTGAAATTTAGGATGTTTTATTTTATTTCGTGAAACTGAAAGGTCGTGAATCGACAAAAGAATGGAACGTGACTGAGAAAATACATTCCACACCTGCGAAATATTACTATTTGTACATTTACGACTTTTACGTTTAGAATACTTTCTCCAAAAAGTCTGCATTCCCATGACGTCATCCTAAAATACTCAATTTAAACCAACGAGGGCGCTGTTTGGACCTATTTTTTTCATTTGTCAGCCACAGAAGCGGAGGAGAGTGTACAGGGACCGTGGTGGGGGTTGACGGAACTGCGTAATTTGAGATAACCGCATATAGGGGGCTTGAAATAAGCGGGTCTTGAAATAAGGGGGACTTGAAATAAGTGGGACTTTACTGTACTTTGTTGAAAATTCGTTTTTCTGGTAGAAATTAAATCTTTTTGGTTAAAAATACAACGGTTAGGTTGAAAACTAATCTGCTTTATTTGAGAATTAAACTGGTTTGTTGAAAATGCGTCTTTTATTATTGAAATCAACTTTTCTACATTTTAAATTTGAATTTTTTTTTGGTTGAAAATTCGTCTTTTTGGTTTAAAATACATTTTTTCAACTGGAAATGTATCTATTCCATTTTTGGTAGGAAATTTATCTTTTCTAGTTGAAACTTCTACTATTTGGTTGTAAATTTATGTATTTTGTTCAAAATTCTTCTTTTGTTGTTGTAGAAAATCGATTTTGTTTTTGTTAAAAGTGCTACTGTTTTCTTGAACTTTAAACTGTTTTTGGTTTAAAATAAAAATGTTTTTTTATTGTAATATTAACCATTACATTTTTTGTTAAAAATTCAACTATTTGGTTCAAAGTTTATGTATTTTGAGAAATCGTCTTTTTGGTAGAAAATTAATCTTCTTGGTTGAAAATTAAAATATTGAGTTGAAACTTCAACTGTTTTGTAGAAAGCTCGTCTTTTTGGCTTTTTGGAAATTCATCTCTTTCGGTAGAAATTTAATCTTTTTTTGGTAAAAATGCAACTGTTTGGTTGAAAATGAATCGGTTGAGGATTAAACTATTTTGTTGAAAATTCGTATTTTTCGTTCAATTTAACTGTTTTTGATTTAAAATGAAAATCTTTCCTTGGTTAAAAATCAACTATTTCATTGTTTGTTGAGAATTCATCTTTTTTTATTGAAAGTTCAACTACTTGGTTGAAAGTTGAACTACTTCCTTTATTCACAAGAAACAGTAAGATTTTACCAAATATCCCCTTCTCCGAAATCCTCCTAAGTAATTTTTGGATAACCCTTGAACAAATTCACGAAAAAAATTACATAATTCGGTAAAAATTATGTAAGATGGGGGGGGGGGGCGATACTTCAAACTTACGGACTGTAACAAAGCGGGGTTTTCAATGACACCACTTTTTTTTTAGATAGAATAGGAACTGCGATCTTCTAAACTCTAAACCTTTCTAGAACTCCCAAATTAATTACAACTTTTTGTTTCGTTTTTAGGTAATCAACTGGGAGACAACTCTTCATATCCCAAAACAAGCAAACCTCTCTCCAGAAGGTATGGACTTGATCCTGAAGCTTTGCGTTGGTTCAGATCGTCGTCTTGGTAAGAACGCGGATGAGGTAAAAAGTCATCCATTTTTCTCTAACATTGACTTTGAAAAAGGCCTACGACGTCAGGTAGCGCCTCACATACCTCGAATACAATATCCCACTGACACGAGTAATTTCGATCCCGTCGATCCTGAGAAATTACGCAATTCAGAGACCTCTGAATCCAACAAGTCCGACGAGTACTTGGACAATGGAAAGCCATTTCACGGTTTCTTCGAGTTTACCTTCAGACGTTTTTTTGACGATGGTGGTGGTCCTGCGTATCCTAGTCGAATAAGTTTGGACGACAATGACAACCAGGGGCCTGTTTATGTATGACATTAGGCCTCAAAGCGAACCTCGTAAGACTCGCGTATTAACGTCACATCTTGTCTTATTCTCGCTTCCAAAGGAATGCAACTGTTCTTTTCTAAAATCGACATCGTACCGAATAACGTAAAACTTTAGACTCTTCATTTCATGCAAAATCATCTCCAATTCGTAATTTTGCTAAGAAAAAACGGAAAAAATTCAATTTCAGGGTTGTTACAGTACCTGTAAAACCTGGAAAAGTCATGGAATTTTCAAAAAGAGCCTGGAAATTTTTATTGTCAGTTCTTTTTGAAGTTTTAATGCTTATTTCAGTACTTTTCTGCCTACTTTACAAATTCAGATTGATAGGAATTGATTAAATAACTTTATTCGTAATGAAATAATAGTTGAAAAGACTTTAAAAATTTTAATTGATTCATAATTTTATGTAAAGTACCGGCGGAAATGATCTACACGCCTATTTTTTGAGTTGTTAGCTAAAGTGCCTCATTTTTTATCATATTAATGAAATTTTTGTCCTCATAATAGCACAAAAGTTAATAACATTGTCAATTTCGTAAAAAGCTACTGCAAAAAAACGTCAAATTTCAATGTTTTCGTAAAATTGGAATAACTTGGGAAATAATCAATATCATTAATAGTTCTTTGGCTAATTTTAAAGGTCAATCTCTATAGTAAATTGCTAAATCGTTTAGATGTTTTTAGAATTTGTTACCTAGATTCTACCCTAGGGTCGAATTTGGTGCAAAAAAGTCGCAGTATTTCAAATAATGATTGTACACATATCATTTTTCAAAATTCAAAACAAATATATTTTTCTAGGGAAAAAATGCCAAAAATACCTTCATAATTTAGTAAAATGCTATGGAGACTTACCTTTAAAGTGAGCCGAAGAACCTAAATGTTAATTATTTCCAGAAATATTCCAATTTTTTGAAAAAATGTCAATTTGACGTTTTTTACCATATTTTTAATGAAATTGACATTTTGCCTTTAATGTAGGCTTATCAGACAAAGAATTTTATAATCTTTAGCGCTATTATGAAGGAAAAAAAATCACGTTAATATTATAAAAATTAAGGCCTTGTAGTAACAGCAAAAAAAGGGAGTGTAGATTATTTCCGCCGGAAATGTACAAGAATTTTTCTGCAAATTATACTGCAAATAGTATAATGATTTTAAATTTATTTGAGTTCAAATTTTCAACATTTTTTTTTAAGTTCTCCTGGAAAAATTTTCAAAAGTTGATGTGGAAAACGTAGAATTGTCCTGGAATTTTGAAATCCGACTTCTGTGACAACCCTGAATTTAAATTTCTCAAAATCGTATAATTTAGAAATTCTTAAAACTTAGTTAAAGAATTTTAAATCTATAATGTTCCAAAGTGAATAATTTCTGGCCGCAAGGTGATCATTTAAATCTTTGCAAATTTAATATATTCAAATATTAAAAATCGGCCAGTTTCAAAAAGAAAACGTCCGTAGTTGAGCAATTTTCAGATTAAAGTGTGCAATATTAAATAATTTGAAATTTAAAGCTTTTGAATTTAATGTACTGAATAATTTTAGATTAAAATGTTCAACCATTTTTGGTTTCAAATTTAAATCGTTCAAGGTTGCAGGATTAAAAAAGAAAACCTTTTAATACTTGAATCACTATCATTTGAAAACCATCAAAATCGAATAATTTGAAATTACAATTTTGAAAACTCTTGAAATTTAATAAATTTGAATTTAAATTGTACAAATTGTACAATTTCCAATTGAAATACTCATAGAAAAATGATTTTAAATTGAAGAAGATATTTAATAATTTCAGTTTGTTACTTCATGAATGGAATAATTTTGAATTCATTCTTTCAAAATTTCCAGATTATCACTCAAATTTTATATAAGAAAATTCAAAATTGTTTGGTTTGAATTCAAGTTTAGAGGTTTTCAAGTATCAAATATTTTGCATATCGAAAGTTTTGTGTCTGGAGAATTTTAGAATCTAAAATTCAGAGTTCATTTTGCGTGAAATGAGGAGTAGAATTGCCATATTGTAAGTTTCTCACGTCGCGAACTCGAACTTAGTCGCTAGATTTCATTTTCAAGATCGGTCGTTGCCATTGTCTGCATTTCCTACCGATTGTTTTTTTTTACGTTGATCGTCTTGCGTGTAGTTCGCTTGAGAATGAAGTAGACTTTTGAAGCCGTCGATTAGACTTGAAAAATCGTTGCATAATTCGTAATGCATAACTTCAATTACCAAACAAATCTCTTTTTAGGAATTCATAGAATTCCATAGTGTTTTTTTATATTTAAGACAAATAGAAAGATACGCGGTAGGTTTATGACGCAAAAAGCAATAAAATTCCAGTAGGGTGGTCCAGATATATATTTTTTAAATTGGGATTGAAGAATTTAATTTGAATCTTTTGAAAGTTGAAACCTTTCAAATTAAAATTAGGTGGGATCCCAATTTACAATTTTTATCCTTCAGGCGGTTAGAAAAATAATATTTCTATTTCAGAGTGGTCACTATAATAAATTACAAGAAAAGAATGTGTGAATTTTAAAAGTTTTATTTTGAAATAAACCCAAATTCAACTTTAAAAACTTTAAATTTAAATTTGTAGAATATTGAACGTTTTAGTTTTGAGTGGCCACCCTCAAAAGAGCCCGTTTAGATTTGGAACCAACGTTTTCTACATTGCATTTTTTTAATGGAATATTTTCTACAAGAATATTTGAAAAATATTAAATTTTTAACTTGTAGTTCTTGAATGGTGAAAAAATACTGACTTGTAGTTTTTAAGTACAAAAAACCTTGACTTACATTTATTATAACTTTCTAAATGACTTTTTAAAGATGAAAAATATATTGATTTTTTATTTTTTTTAAATAATCCAAAAATATATTAACTTGTACTTTTTAGGGACACAAAATATTGACTTGTATTTTTTTTAACTATTAAGCAAATGCGAACATGCATTTTTTAACGATCAAAGAATATTAACTTGCATTTTCAAGCAATCAAAAAATATATTGACTTGTACTTTTTGAACAATTATGAAATATTATCTTGTAGTTGTTCAACAATAACAAATATTAACTTATTCTTTCTAAGGATAAAAAATATTGACTTGTATTTTTTTAACGATTAAAATTATTAACTTGTAGTTATTCAACGTTAAAAAGTATTTATTTTTCAATCATTAAAAAAACTATTTAATAAAAAATGTAATAATGTAGAAAATATTGAACGAAAAATAATAAAAATATTAATGTACACTACCGGCGGAAATGATCTAAACGCCTGTTTTTCGAAAAGTTGGAATAACTCTGAAAATAATTAACATTTTTGAAAATTCTTGAGCTCATGTTAAAGGTAAGTTTTCACAGTATTTTTCTAAATTGTTCAGATATTTAAAAAAAAATTTCCCTAAATTCTGCCTTAGGGTCAAACTATGTGCATAAAAGTCGCAAAATTTCAAAATTGTGCACCTACTTACAAACATTTAGAAAAAATCATAATTTATTATATTTTAATAAATTTCAGTAATAGTAATGAAAATACTATTGTTTGACATTTTTTTAAATAATTTGGTGAGTACAATCATTATTAGAAAATATGCATATAGAATCTAGGAAAAAAATCTAAAAATATCTTAACAATTTAGCAAAATACTATGGGTATTTACCTTTAAAATAATGAGCTGAATAACTTTTGAAAATGGTAATTATTTCCAGAGTTATTCTAATTTTTCGAAAATATCGAAATTTTAATTTTTTGTGAAATATTTCTTTTCTTCAATTGACATTTTGCCTCTAACTTCGGCTTATTAGACGCAGAATTTTATTACCTTTCGTACGCTTATGAGGAAAAAATTCATTTTATTATAAAAATTAAGGCATTTAAAACAAATGAAAACGTTTGTTCCTAGTCGGAACGGGCTCCCTGAAAAGTGTAAATTTATGATTTTGCTAAAGAAAAGATTTTGACCTCGTCTGGTTTTCATAATTATTAAAAGCGTAACAGACTTTTAAACAAAAAAAAAATATATTTTTGGACCATCCATTTCGCAAAACTCAAAAGTAAATGCGACGGGGTAAACATGGAATGAAATAAAAATACGATAACAATGATCGATGGCTGAACAAAGTTAATGAAATATATTTTTGCAGATATTTTGCTTGCCATTTTCATTTGTTCGGATCGGCTTTCATAGCGTTTAAAATATGTTTCAGCAAGTACTGTGATATTGCAGATAAATAGTGTAATGCGGCTAATAACCATATCGGTCCTATTTAACGTTTTCTTTTTATATCAAACGATAAGCCTATTATAATATTATATATTATATATATTTATATATATATATATAAATATATAATATATGTATTGTAATAAATTTCATGAACGGATGTAATGTGTTCATTGCGTACTATCTAAACATTTTGTAACGTTGATTAATTTCAAACGGTACTCTGAGCGCCATTAGTTAAACAATCACCCCATTGTTTCAAAAAGAAGATAACTAATTCAATAATTATTTGTCACAAACACGTTTCATTGGTGAAACCAATTAAATTTGCACAAATTCCGTTTCGAAAAAGCGTAGTTAGATCGAATATAGGAGCATAAGAGTGAAAGAAAAAAAGTGAATGGAAGAAAACGTTTAGATTTAGAAGGAGAATTGGAGATACTCGCGAGATAAGATATTAATATTTATTTTAGTCATTTAATATTTAGCTTCGACTCATGGTGTGAGAGGTACTTGGACGAATTATTTTAATAATTGTGGCAATGTCGTTGCTTCGCGGAAAAAAGTGCCTTTTAAGAATATTTTAAGAAAGGAATAGTCAGGTATTCTCAAAGATATCTAATTATCTATCCTTTTGACTGCCGTTTCGTATATTATACAGTTTTCCGACCCTCGAGTGCCTTCTATCGAATATTATAATCATATCATTCGACCGTTAGAGAAAAAAGAAGAATCAATCACTTCGTTGTATGTACTATGTACAAAGTAAGAAGTTTAAACAATCGATTATATTATTTTAGGTACGCTCTTAAACCATCCAAGTTGACAGGAAAGAAAGAAACTTATTTTTAAATATCATTTATATTCCTACGAGGTTACAGATAACGTTTAACTAATTATTTCCTGCGAACTTAAATGAAAAGTATCACTAATCTTACTTTCTATTTTAAGATAATGTACAATAAAAAACACGTAATTTAACAATTTATCTGCGGAAATAAATAGGTAGCGAACTACTCGAAAAAGGATTATAGTTGCTTTAAAAGTAGATCTCGTCTCGCCAAAACTTCTGTCACGCGAAATCATATCAACGAAATCTCATTTCGAATATTGTTAACCTGATCTGCTAAGAAGTTTCTTGGCAAGAAATAATCTCTTGCAAACAAAATATTAACGAATTTTTCTTTCTTTCATCACATTTTTGTGCAGGAGATTTTTTTTTGTCAAGAGAATTAAATTTTTATTATTTTATTTGCATTTACGTGACTAGAACAAAGTTCAAAACGTTTAATCAATTCAGATTTTAAATTGAGGATTGAAGGAAATTTGTTTGACGAATTTGCATTTGCTTTGAATATAAGTCAGACTTATTACTGTACATAGAATATTTATTTGTCTCTCGTTTCTAAAGAAATTAATTAGGGTTTGGAAGCAGCGAATCAGTTAGAAAAATCAATCATCTTTAAGCGTACAATTTCCTTTCGCAAAACGCGAGCATTTCATTACAGTTGCGAAAGGAAGATCATTAATTTTTCTTATTAATTTATCTTTTATGTGCCTCGTTCAGACATGACTAATAGAACTTTTTTTTATCAAAGAAACATACTCAATTTTTGTTTTTGTTATCACAAATCCAAATCCATAGAACTTAATAAAAAAAACCTTTTTTTTACAGAAAAGAAGGTTTTTTTTTACTGTTCACTGAGTATGTAGACGAAATTTTAGTTAATCATAAGTCCTATTAATAATCTGCATTGTTTGTTAATAAGCGAAAATGATAAAGAGCTCAGTTTAGGAAATACAATACCATTGCGAATCAGAGGTGCTCTTTCGCTTATTCAGAGCATCGAATTAGTAATTCAGTTCATATTATGTAATAGACCCCATTTCCCTCCAAATACCCTCGTAATGCTATAGAGATCTGTTTTTTTTTTCTTTTTTGCTATTACTTGTATGTTAAAACGAATTCGACCCACGTGTACATTTTGTAATATCTTTTTTTTTCTTTGTAATTAAACTATACAGAAGCTAGCGCGACGTACGTTTAGTTTTTTAAAGCACTATTATAATATATATGGAACATATGTACATATTTTGGATGAGTGTTCTAAATTAAAAGTATGTTCAATGCTTATTTAGTGTCTTTTTATTTTATGACCCTTTCGGTTTTTACATTTTCATTTCAGTTTGGTGTTTTATTATTTTATTCTGGGTGATGTTTAATTTAAGAGCTTTTATAATATTTTGTAAATTTCCTAAATACCCTACCTCGAAAATTTGGAAAACCTGGAATTGTCAGGGAATTTTTTTTTAAACCAGGACATTTTATCGACAGCGTGCTTAATTTTTTTTAAATTGGAATATAAAATGAAATAACAAGGATTCTTCATTTGTAAAAGTAGCTTTATATTACTGCATTCAATTGTTTTGTTGAAAATTCGTTTTTTTTTTTGGTTTTAAATTAATTTTTTCAACTGAAAATGTAATCATGTCAGTAGAATATTCCATCATTTTAGTTGAAAATTTATCTCTTTGGTGAAACATTAATTTTTTAAAGTAAAAATTTAACTATTAAATTTTTGGTTGAAAAATTATCTTTTTTAATTGAAAATACGTCATTTTTGTAGCAATTAATCTTCTTGGTTGAAAATTCAATTATTCTAGTAAAGATTCATCAGTTTAGTTGAAAATTCACCTTTTTGGTTAAAAATGTAACGATTACAGTTGAAAACTCTTCGTTCTAGTTGAAAATTCATCACTTTGTTTGAAAATGCAACTATTTTTTTACAAGTTTTTTTTTTGTTAATTTTTTTTTTACTGAAAATGTAACTTCCAATTAAATATTCTATCATTTTAGTTGAAAATTCATTTTTTTGGTTGAAAATTTAATGAATACAGTTGAAAACTCTTTGTTTTAGTTGAAAATTCATCACTTTGTTTG
>CAKNYM010051378.1:267073-288180 GCA_932195095.1 Andricus curvator | reverse complement strand
AAATGTAACTATTCCAATTAAATATTCTATCATTTTAGTTGAAAATTGATCTCTTTGATTGAATATTAATTTTTTTAACTAAAAAGTTAACTATTCAATTTTTGATTGGAAAATTATGTTTTTTAATCGAAAATTTGTCTTTTTTGGTAGAGATTGAGCTTCTTGGTTGAATATTTAATACTATATAATAATAATAATCTTTTTATTTGAAAATTCATTACTTTGTTTGAAAATGTAACTACTTTCTTGAAAAGTATTTTTTTTTTGGTTGACCATTAATTTTTTTGGTTGAACATTAATTTTTTTAGCTGAAAATTTAACTATTCAATTTTTTGTTGACAATTTATGTTTTTTCAGTTGAAAATTCATGTATTTTGTTGAAAAATCGTCTTTTTGATAGAAAATTTTCTTGAAAATTCTTATTTTTTGTTGAAAATTCAACTATTCCAGTTTAAGATTCATAATTTTAGTTCAAAATTCATTAGTTTGGTTGGAAATTAATTTTTTCAACTGAAAATTTAACGATTTCATTTTTTGTTTAAAATTAATCTTTTTGGTTGAAAATTAATCTTTTTTCTTGAAAATGAATCTTTTTTGTTGAAAATTCATCTTTTTGGATGAAAATTCAATCATTTCAGTTAAAGATTTATCGTTTTAGTTGAAAATTCATATTTTTTGTTTAAAATTCAACTATTCCAGTTGAAGATTCACCTTTTTATTTGAAAGCTCATTACTTCATTTGAAAATGTAATTACTTTCTTGAAAATTATATATTTTTTTAACATTAATTTTTTCTACTGAAAATTTAACTATTGAATTTTTGGCTTTCAATTTATCTTTTTCAGTTGAAAATTCATGTATTTTGTTGAAAAATCGTCTTTTTGATAGAAAATTTGGTTGAAAATTCATATTTTTGGTTGAAAATTCAACTATTCCAGTTTCAGATTCATCATTTTATTTGAAAATTCATCACTTTGTTTGAATTTTTTGTGTGGAAAATTAAATTTTTTAACTCAAAAATCAACTATTACATTTTTGTTTGAAAACTGATCTTTTTTAGTTCAAAATTCAACTATTTAGCTAGAAATTGATATGGGGAAGCTAAATAAGAATTACAAATACTTGATACAAACAAATTATTCTGTTCCGACAAAATCAAAATTTAGTGTGATGATATCGCACTGAGACGCTTTTTCGGTGATAGGACTATGAAGAATTTTTTTGTCAATGAACAATAATCATTCCTAAAAATATCGTGAAGGGAAGAACAAAATTATTACTGCCCTAAAATATTACGCTAATTTTTTTACTAAAATTTGAATTACATTTTTTTATTATTGTATTAAAAAAATGAGAATTCGAACAAATGTTTTTTTTCACAACCTGTATCTGATTTTTAAAGATTTTTTTATGCAATAAACCCACATTCGAAAAAATGTTAGTTAGCTAGTTCTGTACTGCCGCCCTTCAGTTGTCCTGACATGGAACAGGGAATTTCCGAAAAAATTATAATTCTAAGTTTCATAATTTTATCATATATATTTATTGTATTAGAGTAGAGAATTCACGCAAAGAATTTTAATTTTGACTTCGGGACATGCAATTTCTGCTAAAAATTAGAATTTTTACTTTGAAACAGGAAATTTTCTAAAAAAAATTATAATCCTGATATACAAGTGGAAATTCCCGTAAAGAAATATAATTTTCATTCTTGGCACAGTAATTTTAGTAATTTAAACATTAAATTTGGTAAAAACTTGGTGATTTTTGACATGGAACGGAAAAATTTTGGAAAATAATTTCAATTCTGATTTATAAAAAACGGGGAAAAAATCCCGGTTGCAGGTCAGAAGTCGTAAGTTTTGGAAATTTCCTTGTTCCAAATCAGAATTTGTTTGGATTTAAAAATTATTATTATTTTTTGCAAATAAAAATGTGCCTGAATTCAAAACTTGTTGCCTATTCCAAATTTTATAAAAAGGAAACTTCTATATTTTAGAATTATAATAGATTTCCGTAAAGAATGATAATTTAGACCCCTTTTACAAAATTCTGTGTTATAAATCAGAAATCATTAGTCTTTTAAAAAATTTTTAATGGTTTTTCTTGAATACCGTAAAAAAACGTTTGAAATCATTGAAATCCTATAAACTTTTTTAATTGACCGGGCAAAAATTGACAATTGACCGGAAAATGACCGTAATTTACAATACATATTTGTTTTTTTTTTAATATTTTAAATGTGATACATTACGAAATGCTTTTGAAAATTTATTTCCAATTTAGGTGAATTTAAATTTAAATTACCCAAAAAATAAAAACTTGTAAGATTGAAATTTACAACTATGTCAAATACAGAATTTCTGATTTTAAAGGTATTAAGTGTAAAAGAAACAAATTTCCGAGCTTTTGAAACTAGTTTTCGGATTAGATATTTCAAAGTTTCAACCTATTAATTGTTTCTAGTTTACTTTTCAATTTTAAACATTAATATTGATTTTAATATCAATTTTAATGGAAATTCGAGATAAAGAATTTTTTATTCAAAAGATCTTAAAATTTATTATTTTTTTCAAAGTTGTTGCAAATTTGGTTAAAATATTAAAAAATAATTTCCATTTAAGAGTTAAGAGTTTTCAATTCATAAATATTGTTTAACAAATTAGTAACTTCCCAATTTAAAATCATTCATGAAATTTAAACTACGTGTAGAAATTTACTGGAAATTTTATTTACAATTACGAAATCAAGCACATGTTTTGAATTCCAACTTGAAAAGATAACTGAAGACACAGCAATTAATTCTTAGTTATCAATCTTATTTAGGCAGAAAGAATTATTTATAGAATCGGTATCAGTTCTATATTAAGCATTCTGTGTTTTTTTTTATCAGATACCTAACTTAAAATCCATTAATTTTTGACTACATTAAACAATTACATTATTTATTTTATAAATTACTTTTTAATTATCAATAAATTACTCAATTTACATTAGGGTGGAACAGGTCAGGGAAACCCTGGAAATCACAGCAAAGCCAGGAAATTTTGTTATTCCAGGAACGTCCGGGATTTTTATTTAAAAACTTACAAAAGTCAGGGAATTTCTACATATGAGTAGTAAACGAAAAAACGTGATAAATTTACTTTAATTAATTCCTCAATATTTAAGAATATATTGTAGCTTGAAATCCATTGATCAAAATTAAATTTAGGGGAGACCTCCCTACAGTGGATAATGCAGCCTACAGTGAATAATCATTAATTAAAAATACTAATCTGTGTTAAATAATTAATTTAATTGACAATTAAGACACTGTACATGCTAATAAATTAACATTAATTATCTTTTATTTGTACTCTTGATTAATTATTATCCTCTGTAGGGTTGATAAGAAAAATTAGAACTTTTAGTTTTATTTATAAATCCGGCGAAAATTTCGTTTTGACAAATTTATGAGTATTTTGACTCTTAGAGCTAATGGCGTGGATTAATATGAAAAAGTTGCCGAAAATTGTTTTAAAGTGAGATATTATTTTAAACGAATGCAGACATTTTACTTTATATTCTTTATTCTGATCTGTTGACCCATTTCTCTACTACGAATTTATGATGTCATTCTATGTTTGATAAGATATTTGTGTGAAAGAATAATGAAAACAAAATTTAGACAAATTAAGTATAATTTATTTAAAAATGTATTTTTGATTATCATCAAAAATAGACTTTCAGCGGAAAAATTTGAGTACAATTTTTTTCACAGCTGCAGCATGAAAATATGTAATAATGTGTATTATTTAAAAAAAGAACTATTTTAACCGGTTTTATTTATCTTGACTGAAAATTTGGTACATAATGCGTTAGAAAAATGTATCAAGAGACTTATTTTTATAACTTTTTAAGAAAAATAATTTTGTTCTGCAGAATTTCAGTTATATCTCTCCGATAAAATTCCATGAGTACCAACTGAGAATAGAAAACGGCTAGGGTTTTTGAATAAATTGTCTTTCAATATTTTCAGAAAAATCGTCACGATTTTGTTAATATTGACTTTTTTTTATTTTCCGCCCGATTTCGAAAGAAAACTAAAAGTTTAAATTTCCAGTTAAAACCATCATTTTTCAAACAAAAAAATAAATTTTCAACAAAATAGTTAAATTGTCAACCAAAGTGATGAATCATATATAAAAAGATTATTTTTTAACGAAAAGTCTAATAAGTTGATATTTACACCAAAAGAAAATTAATTTTCAATAAAAACTGTTACATGAAACAAAAAAATTCGAATTTTTGATAAAAGAGTTGAATCCTCAACCAAAAAAGTTTCATCAGTCGATAAAGAAGAAAAAGCTCATAAAAAATTTTGAATTTTCAACCTTAAAGTATAAAGTTTCTACAAAATTAATTGAGTTTCCAACCTAAAAAGACGAGTTTTCAACAAAATAAATGAATTTTCAACTAAAAAAATATACATTTTCTGGCAACAATAAAATAGTTACATTTTCAGTTAAAAAATTAATTTTCAACTAAAAAATGAATTTTCAACAAAATATTGAGGCAACATTCGGTGTATTACTTAAGTAATGAACTTTCAACTGAAATTATAATTCTTTAACAAACAAAATTGTTATCCAAATAGTTGAAATTTTCACCGAAACAATGTATTTTCTACCAAAAAGACGAATTTTCAACTAAATGGATGAATTTTTAACAAAAAATAGAATGGTTACATTTTTCAGATAGAAAAATAAATTTTCGACCATAAAAAAAATAATTTTCAACAAAATTGTTTAAGTTTTAACCAAAGAAATGAATTTTTAACCAAAAAAATATAGTTTAACTAATGAGATTACTTTTCTACCCCAAAAAGACGAAATTTCAACGAAATAGTTGAATTTTCACCTAAAACAGATATATTTTCAACTTTAAATAGAATAGTTAAATTTTCAGTAAAAAAAATTCATGAAGAAGTAAATTTTCAATTAAATAGATAAAATTTCAACTAAACAGATCAATTTTCAACCAGGACGATTAAATTTCGATCACAAAAAGATAAATTATCGACAAAAAATGGAATAGATGAATTTTCAATCAAATAAAAATAAAATAAAATCTTTTATTTTCAATAAAAGATAAATTTTCAATACATAAAATAATTATAAATTGTCAAAAAAACATAGAATAAATAAATTTTCAGTAAAAAGAAATTAATTTTCAACAAAAAAAGACTTTCGAACAAAATAGTTTAATTCTAAACACAAAAAAGTTTTTTCAACTAAAATAATGAATAATAATCAACCAAAAAAACTGAATTTCTAACAAAGTAGTTCCACTTTCAACTAAGTAATTGAATTTTCAAACAAAAAAGATGAATGTTGAAGAAAATAAATGAATTTTTAACCCAAAGCGAACAATTTTCAACCAACAAGAATAATTTTTTAACAAAATTGTTGAATTTTTCAACAAAATAGTAAAATTAAACTTCAGCTTATTAAAAATTCCCTGACTCTGCAATGTTTTTCCTGGCATTCTCTGCCTTCCCTAAACCAGTCCCAAATTCCCTGGCATTCCCTGACTTTCTGGAATTCCCTGACCTGTAGCCACCCTGAAACCTTTACTTTCTCAATTGCAAAAAGATAAAAAAAGTGTAAAATTTCCAAAATAGGTGACAAATTTCCAAAATAGGTAACATAGGTGACAAATATGAAAATATATGAAAAAATGTGAATATGTGACAACTGTGATGACTATTACTAAGATAAAATATGTAAAACACTGTATAGTGCGACTGCATGGATCAAAAATATTTATGGCGATACCAAAACTCATCTTTAAAATCGCCTCTTATAAAAATGTGTTGATAAGCTTTTTAAAAAACACGAAATAAAGTTTGTTTAACAAAGCTAAGATGAAATATTTAAAAAGATTAATTTTCGACCAAAAAAAACGAAATTTCTACAAAATAGTTTGTTTTTTTTCGCCTAAAACGGATAAATTTTCAACTTGAAATAGAATAGTTAAATTTCCAGTAAAACTTAATTTTCAACCAAATAAAATAAGTTTTCAGCCAAACAGGTGAATTTTCAACCAAGATGATTGAATTTCTATCAAAAAGGACAATTTTCCACAAAAAATGGAATAGTTAAATTTTCAGCGAGGGAAGTAAATTTTCAACTAAAATAATGAATCTTTAAACAAAAAAAGGAAGGAATTGCTAACTAAATAGTTGAATTTACAATCCAAAAGATTAATTGTCTACCAAAAAAGACCAATTTTTAACCAAATAAATGAATTTTACACTAAAAAATATCAGTTTTCAACAAAAAATAGAAAAGTTAAATTCTCAGTTAAAAAAATATTTGTTTAAAAACAAAAAAAATAATGTTCAACAAAATATAGTAATTTTTAACCAAAGAAATACATGAGGAAATACATTTATTTTAAAAGAACTAATTTTGATAGATTTTATGAATTAAAAACAATCTTTTTTTAATTTAATATTTCCTAATTTGTTTCAGCAAATTATGGAATTTACTTTCTAATATAAAATACTGAGACGACTGAAAAATCCCGAAAAGTAAAATTCCCGACACAGTAAAACTCCCGAATTTGAAAATTCTCAAATAATAAAACTCACAAAATTATAAAACTGCCGAAACATAAAAATCCCTGAGGGGTTATTCACAAAATACGTGATACATTTTTCAGGAACTTCTGCCCCCCCCCCCATCGCGTGATACTTTTTCCTTTGTTCTTAACATGGAGAATGATACTTCGACAGACCCCCTCCCCACCTAAAGGTATTACGTATTTTGTATTATTTTGTATTTTGTAATATTTGGTGTAAATTGCCGAATTATAAAATTCCCGAATTAAATTTTTTTTTAAATTGTTCTTTAATAAATATTATTTATTAATTAAAAATACAATAATCAAAGATTTTTTTTTAATGCTTGAAGTTTTGAATGAAAAAAGAAACTTCTCCCTGAATGTTCTACGAACTTAATAATATTTTCCAAACAAACTTTGCAGGATTCAATTCAGCACTCATTTATCTCGAAGTTTATTTTTATTTTTTCAAATTACAATTCGATTTTTGAGAACAGTTTTTTTTAATTAAAAAAAAAATACTATGCACATTTTCATACGAAATTTTTCATTCAGAAATATATTTTTTTCAACTCATGTTATTTTAAATACTAACAATAATTTTAAAAAACTTTAAAAATTAAAAAAAAATGTCTGATAAAAATATTTGATTATTTTATTTTGAATAAATAATATTTAACAAAAAACAATTTTTTAATTGTATAATTTCGTGAATTTTCTAATTTGGATATTTTATGATTCGCAATTTTCTGTCGGGAATTTTATTCTTCGGGATTTTTCAGTTGTCCAAAATTAATTTTAACAGATCTAATTTTGATAAATTGTCTAATTTAAAAATCTGTCTTTAATTTAATATTTCCTAATTTATTTTATCAAATTATGGGATTTCCCTACTAAGATAAAATATTTAAAAACATCCTACAGTGCGACTGCGTGGATCGAAAATATCTGTGGGGAAACCCATCATCTCCGTTATCTGGACTGTATCTGGGGATAAAACCGAGACGAATTTGCAGCGCGTGCAGTTGATCAATAAGAAGGGCTCGTGCAACGTGCGCACAAGTGCAAGCTCTGACAAAATACGCATAAAAATCAAAAATAAAAATTAAATTTTTAGTTATGTAAAGCTTAAGTGGTCAACTCTCATTGCAGAGTTTCATTTATGATCAAAGTGGATTACAAAACTACTTAAATATCCCGTAATTATAAAGTTCGGTGCGTGGGTCGTGATTCTCAATCTCAGCGTGTGGGACATTTTATTCTTCTATTTTTAAAACTCCAAATTAAAAATTGTAGCAGCTATGAAACTCAATAGGACAATTTTGAATGTGATACTTCTAAGTTGGGGATATGCTGTCGTTTTTTCTATTCAAACATGGGTAAGTACATCAAAAAAATAATAATAATTCACTCTTATTAAGTTGTTCATTTAAAAAAATTATTGAAGAAATTGACACTGAAAAAATACTGTAGAGGTTTAATGAGTGAAGTCAGAAAAAATGATTTATTCTTTCATGTAAAATAAATAGAGCAAAATTTATGAAAAAATATAATAGATAAATTGCGGTTTTTTTAAGAGAGATATTTTTTATTGTTGATAATTCAAGTCTAAGAGATTTTTTTATGCGAGAAACCCCCACGAGTCACAAATTTTTTTTTATCTTATTATGTTATAATAGTTCAAAAATGAACAATTTCTAATATAGAAGGCGTTTGAAAATAAAATAAATAAGAATTGATTTATTTTTATTATTGAATTTCTATTAGTAATATTAGTATTAATATTAAGTGCAATAATTATAAATTCACGAAAAAATCATAAATGAATAAACAAATAAGGGATCATCCACAAATTACGTAAGGTATTTTTCTGACATTTCCAATCCCCCCTCTTATTTAATTACTTTTAGACAATAAAATATGCTAATAACAAAAGTATTTAGATATACAAACGTACAATTTAAAAAACTTTTCAGGGCCTAAAATGTTATTTGGCTTGAGATTTTATCAATATGATTGACATTTTTTTTATTTTTTGGGTTGAAAATTCAACAGTTTTGCAGAAAAATTCGTATTTTTGGTTTGAAAATTGAACAATATGGTAGAAAAGTCAAAAATTCGGAAGAAACTTAAACTATTTGATCAAATTTTAGTTGAAGATTCATCACTTTAGGTAAAAATTAATTTCTTTGGTTAAAAATTTAACTATTTAGTTGGAAATGCGTTTTTTTGTAAATTAATTTTTTAACAGATAGGTTAACTATTCGATTTTTGGTTGCAAATTTATCTTTTTTTAGTTGAAAATTCAACTATTTAGTTGAAACTTGATGTATTTTGTTAAAAATTTGTCTTTTTGGTAGAAAATTATTCCTAGTGGTTGAAAATTAAAATATTTGGTTACAAATTTATTTATTTTGTGGAAAATGCGTCTTTTTGGTAGAGAATACCTTTTTTGGTTCTAAATTAATCTGTTTCAGTCGAGAAATCAAGTATTTTTGTGGAAAATTTGTCTTTTTTATTAAATTAATATAATATAATAGTGTGTTTGATTAATTTTTTTTTTTTAAATAAACTATATTTTTGTTGAAAATTCATCTTTTTAGGTTAAAAAATCAACGCCTTGGTTGTAAGTTTTACTACTTTCTTAAAAACTTATTTTTTTGGTTGAAGAATCATACTTTTAGTAGTAACCTCATCTCTTTGGTTGAAAATTGAACTGCTTTGTATTGAAAATTCAAAAATTTGGTAGAAAAATCACCTATCAGGTAGAAAATTTAACTGTTTTGTTTATTTTTTTTTAATTGAAAATTGATTTTTTTAAATTAAAATTTAACTTTTCCATTTTGGTTAAAAAATGCATCATGTTGTTTTTAGTTTAAAAATTCAATTATTTGGCCGAAAATGTATGTTATTTGTTGACAATTTATCTGTTTTGATAGAAAATTAATTTTCTTGATTGAAAATGAACTATTTGGTCAGAAATTTACGTATTTTGTTAATGATTTGTCTTTTTCCGGTTAAAAATTATTCTTCTTGGTTGAAATTTCAACCATTTGGTTAACAGTTTATCCATTTTGTTGAGAATTTGTCTTTTTAGTGGAAAATTAATCTTACTGATTGAAAATTGATCTTTTTGGTTGAAAATTCAATTATTTTGTCGAAAATTTAACTGTTTTGTAGCAAGCTCGTATTTCGTAAAAATTCAATATTTTGTATGATATTTTTTTCTTTTTAATTGAAAATTTTTTTGTTTGTTGAGAATTCAACTATTAAATTCAACACTTTGGTAGAAAATTTAAATGCTTTCTAAATGTTTTTCAATTGAAATTTTTTTTTAATGAATATTTTTCTTTTCCAATTTGGTTCAAAATTGATGTTTTTAGTTTAAAAATTCAACTATTATGTCGAAAATTTATTTAATTTGTTGAAAATTCGTCTTTTTTGGTAGAAATTTAATCTTCTTGGTTGAAAATTCAACTATTTGGTCAGAAATGTATGCGTATTTTGTTGATAATTCGTCTTTTTTCGGTAAAAAATTAATCTTCTTGATTGAAATTTCAACCGTCTGTTTAAATATTTATGCATTTTGTTCAGAATTTGTATTTTTAGTAGAAAATTGATCTTCCTGGTTGAAAATTGATCTTTTTGGTTTAAAATTCAACATTTTAGATGACATTTTTTTCATTATTGACTGAAAAACCTTTTTTGGTTGAGAAGTCAACTATTTTGTTGAAAACTCGTATTCTTTGGTTGAAAATTCAACTACTTTTTTGAAAGTTGAATTACTTTGTTTATTTATAACAAACAGTAATATTTCAAAAAAACCCTCCCCTCTCCCCAGATCGTCTTGCGTTATATTTGGATGAAACCTAAATAAATTCACGGAGAAAGTTGAGTCGGCCAATTTTTTGTGGGGGGGGGGGGGGGGGGGGGGAGTCAAAACTTACAGACCCTAAAAAGGGGGTACGTGGTTCAAAATTTCAGAAAAATACTTTACTTAATTTATGCACGGTCCCTAAGGTACATTCATTGGAAGATTGATATCTGACTTTGGAAACAACCCTATTGTCTAGAGTAAGAGCACCAATTCTTGGCACCCTCCCAATTGTTGGCACCTGCTTTCTCTAATTTGTTAGATAATGCATTTTTTAGCATGTTTTGCCTCGATTAATTGATTTATACTATCATTTTTACATATAATGCATATATGAATTATCTAGTGCAATCATACACACTCCACTCCCGATATAAGAACCCCTGGTTTATAATATTCCTAGAATTTTTGGTCACCGCAGTTTCGGATGAGAGGAACCGCGGGGCCGAAAGGGTTGCGTCATGCATTCAAATCGAACAGAAATTATTCACGCGGCCCTGTCTGTTTACGTTTGGATTCCCCCCGATTCAGGATCAAGGCCACTGCAAGCCATGCCCTAAACCGTTCTTATATCGGGGCTTGAGTGTATTTATCTAAAATAAAATAAATTCACTTCGGTTTTTGGCATTCCAATAATAGGGCCAAGGTGCCGAGAATTGGTGCTCTTACCGTATATTTTACTTTTTTCATAGAAAAAGTCTCTTGAATTACTCTAACCATTGATTTTAATGTTCCAGTTCCACCAAATTTCCGATAGCAACGACACATGGGAAGGTGAAAAAAGTCGAATCATCTTCGACATAGCATTTATAATTTGCATCATAATTGCTCCGTCTTACGTGACCTTGTCAGGAACAAGGGTCTCAATTCTCACCAGCTACATTTGCCATGTCTTCTACATCAGCTCATCCGTCTTCGGGCTGTTCAGGTATAATCTAAAACTGTATTATTCAGCCTCTGCAGCTCTTGGCCTTGGAGCAGCCTTGGCCGTTGTGGCTCAAGGTCGATGTCTCACAGAAAACAGCAATTCTCGTACAATTCATCGCCATGCCTGGATTTTCTGGCTGTCTTATCAAATCTTCCTCCTTGGTCGAAACGTCCTGACCAGCAGACCTCTGCTGATGGGCATCTACGATACACTAGGCATCACAATAATACATCCAATTACTGTGAATTTTGGGCTTATTGTCATCGTCAGCATCACCAGCGGCCTGGCACTTCGGGAACCTTCGAGGGAATATTCCTCTGGAGGACTGGAGTGCATTCCAAATGGAAAGGTCATTGAACCTCAAGAACCTCCTGAAGGACCATTTTTCACTGCTTGGAAACCTTTGAAGGATTTTCTTGGACTTATCGTCAGCTCAAAAATGCTCCTGCTCTCATTTATGTTGGGCTATGCTGGACTGATGAAGGCTCTTCAGTGTGATAGATATATTGATCCGGAGACTGATGAGAAGGCTGATTTCTATACTGTTCCGATTGGAGAAATTTTTGGGGCCTTATTTTCTGCCTTCTGCTTTTGTAACAAGAATGGAGATTCTGCGATGATCGTCTTCATGGGACTTGTGATGTTGGCTGCCTCCTATTCTTTCAGTTCCATCAACGTTTTGCATAAAGAGGATAGTTTTTGGGTAAGACAATATTTTTGGTATTTTATTTCATCGTTGAAGTTGAAAACTGTTTCTCTAACTCATGGAGATTTTTCTTATGAATGAGTTCAAGAGAAAATCCCAAGAGGTTGACCACTCGACTTTTGAGTGTACACCAGATTTCAAAATTTCAATGCATTCAAATTTTCTTAAAAGCTTTAACAAAGATTACAAAATTTCAAAAGATTTCACAAAAATTTCAAAATATTTTACATGAATTTCAAAAGATTTCTCAAAGATTTATACGATTTTAAAGAACGCACAAAGAAGTTACCACAAAAATTTCAAAAGATTTTACGAAGATTTCACAAAGATTTTAGAAATATTTCAAAGTTTTCAAAGAAGTCACAATGATTTAAAAAATTTCAAAGATTTAAAAAATTTCAAAAGATTTCACAGAAAATTAGAAAGATTTCACAAACAATTGAAGGATTTCAGAGTTTTCAATAGTTTTAAAAGATTTCAAAAAATTTTAAACATGGCAAATATTTCATAAAGATTTAAAAATATTTTAAAGATTTCCAAACACATTAAATAAAATTTCAAAAGATTTATCAAAATTTCAATAATTGTAGAAGATTTGAAAGGTTTGACAAAGACCTTGCAGATTTCGAAGAAGTTACAAAGATTTCAAGAGATTTCACAAAGATTTAAGAGAATTCACAAAGATTTCGCAAATGTGGCACACATTTTTTAAAGATTTCAAAATAATATCAAAAAGTTTCAAACAATTTAACAAAATTTCAAAATATTTCACAAGAATTCAAATGATTTCACAAAGATTTTAAAGGATAAGGTACAAAGATCACAAGGAATTTGAAAGATTGCAATAATTTTAAAAGGTTTCACAAAGTTACCATGAAAATTTTAAAATATTTTACAAAGATCTCACAAAGAGTTTGGAAATATTTAAAAGTTTTCGAAGAAGTCACAATGATTTCAAAAATTTCAAAGAAGTCACAAAGGTGTAACAACAATTTCAAAGATTTCACAAAGAATTTAAATATTTCGAAAATTTTCAAATATTTCACATGAATTTTAAAAGATCTCACGAAGATTTTAAGGATTTCAAATATTTCACATAGATTTAAAAGATTTCAATAATTTCAAAAGATTTCATCACAGAAGTCGCAAAAATTTCAAAAGATTTAACAAAATTTCAATAATTTTAAAAAATGTAACAATTATTTAAAAAGAGATTTCAACAAAATTTTGAACGTGTCAAACATTTCACAAAGATTTAAAAATATTTCCAAACAGATTTAAAAAATTTCAAAAGATTTAACAAAATTTCAATAATTTGCAAAGATTTCACAAAGATCTTGAAGATTTTGAAAATTTTCAAAAGATTTTACAAAGGTTTCAAAGATTTCAAAAAGGTGGCACAAAAACTTTTAAAGACTTCACAAAGATTTTAAAAGATTTCACAAAGATTTCAGAAAGACCTGAAAGATTTCAAAAATTTCACAAAAATTTCAAAATTTTTTACATGAATTTCAAAATATTTCACAAAGATTTATATAATTTTAAAAAATGCACAAAGAAGTTACCACAAAAATTTCAAAATATTTCACAAAGATTTTGGAAATATTTCAAAGTTTTCGATGAAGTCACAATGATTTCAAAAATTTCAAAGGTTTGATAATTTCCAAAGATTTTAAAGATTTCCAAGACTTGAAAAGATTTAAATTTCAAAATATTTTACAAAAAATTAAAAAGATTTCACAAAGATTTGAAGGATTCCAAAGATTTCAATCATTTTAAAAGATGTTACAAAGATTTCAAAAAAATTTTACACGTGTCAAACATTTCATAATGATTTAAAAATATTTTGAAGATTTCCAAACACATTAAATAAAATTTCAAAAGATTTATCAAAATTTCAATAATTTTAGAAGATTTCAAAGATTTCAAAGGTTTCACAAAGACCTTGCAGATTTCGAAGAAGTTACAAAGATTTCAAGAGATTTCACAAAGATTAATGAGAATTCACAAAGATTTCACAAAGGTGGCACACATTTTTTAAAGATTTCAAAAAGTTTCAAACAATTTAAGAAATTTTCAAAAGATTTCAAAACAATTTAAATTATTTCACAAAGATTTTAAAGAAGGTACAAAGATCACAAGGAATTTAAAAGATTGCAATAATTTCAAAATATTTCACAAAATTACCACATAAATTTAAAAATATTTTACAAAGAGTTTTGAAATATTTAAAAGTTTTCGAAGAAGTCACAAGGATTTCAAAAATTTCAAAGAAGTCACGAAGGTGTAACAACGATTTCAAAGAATTCACAAAGAATTTAAAGATTTCGAAAATTTTAAAAATTTCGAAATATTTTCACAAGAATTTTAAAAGATCTCACAAAGATTTCAAGGATTTCAAATATTTCACATAGATTTAAAATATTTCACAAATATTTCCAAGATTTCAATAATTTCAAAAGATTTTACAAAAATTTCATCACAGAAGTCGCAAAAGTTTCAAGAAATTTCAAAAGATATAACAAAATTTCAATAATTTCAAAAAATGTAACAATTATTTCAAAAGATTTTACAAAGATTTCAATCACAGAAGTCGCAAAAGTTTCAAGAAATTTCAAAAGATATAACAAAATTTCAATAATTTCAAAAAATGTAACAATTATTTCAAAAGATTTCACAAAGATCTCTAAGATTTCAACAAAATTTTGAACGTGTCAAACATTTCACAAAGATTTAAATATATTTCGAAACTGATTTTAAAAATTTCAAAAGATTTAACGAAATTTCAAAATTTTTTAAAGATTTCCAAAATTTCACAAAGATCTTGAAGATTTTAAAAATTTTCAAAAGATTTTACAAAGGTTTCAAAGATTGCGAAGAACTCACGAAGATTTCAAAAGATTTCACAGAAGTGAATTTCAATCAATTCGAAAAATTTCACAAAGGTGCCACAAAAATTGTAAAGGTTTTACAAAGATTTCAAAAGATTTCACAAAGGTGGCACAAAAACTTTTAAAGATTTCACAAAGATTTTGAAAGATTTCACAAGGATTTCAAAGATTTCAGAAAGACCTGAAAGATTTGAAAAACTTCACAAATATTTCAAAATGTTTCAAAGATTTTACAAAGCTTTCAAAGACTTTAAAAATATTTCGAAGTTTTCAAAGGTTTCAAAAGATTTCAAAAATTTCAAAAGACTTAACAAAATTTCAATAATTTCAAAAGATTTCACAACAATTTTAAGGATTTGAAAGAAGTCACAAATATTTCACGAATATTTCAGAAATATTTGAAAGATTTCAAAGAAGTCACAAAGATTTCAAAAGATGTCACAAAAATTTTAAGGATTTCAAAGAATTCTCAAATATTTTATAAAGATTTCTCGAAGGCTCATATATGAGATTTTAGGAGTGTTCACCCCTCGGAAATTCCTAAAAATAAAAATTTTAATTACAGAGAAATCCGGAGGAATTGTCACCAGGAAAGCTAAATTACTACAGGTTCATGGCAATGCTGGAAAGATTTTCATTCGGATTCGGAGATGCCTGTTTCCACACTCAAATTTATTCTCTCCTCGGTGCCCTTTTTTCAAAAAATTC
The DNA here is from genome assembly GCA_932195095.1 of Andricus curvator. Taxonomy (NCBI): domain Eukaryota; kingdom Metazoa; phylum Arthropoda; class Insecta; order Hymenoptera; family Cynipidae; genus Andricus; species Andricus curvator. The sequence goes on along the minus strand of CAKNYM010051378.1, from coordinate 272,464 downwards.
TGCACCAGCTTTTGCCCTTGCTGGCTTATATTATTGGGTCGGCTACTCGTGTGGGTACAATTATGTCACAAAATGGCAACTTCATTCACAATTAAAATTCTTTCTTGCAACTGGAATGTTAGCAGCAATATCTGTTGCCCTGGTCGAAATTCTCTACGTAAACAGAGGGTCAGATCCTGAGACTGAAAAAGAATTTCTGAAGTCGAAGGAAACTTCTGGAAAAATTGCCAAGGAAATCCCACCAGAAATCAAAATGTTGTATGCTGGATTCAACAATAAGGAAAAACTAGAGGAAATACCTCGGGAGATACCGATTTCTGTTGACGTTCCAGAAGTAGAAATACTAGAGATCCTAAGTGAAAAATAATGAGAAAAATTTTAATTTCTATTTAAGAGCAGTGAATCCTTTTTAATTTTATCGAAGGGTTCAAAAGGTATTTTTAAAGAAACTCAGTGTTCAACTATTTCTGATTTTTCTGAAATCAGAAATTTTGATACTCGAAAAATATTAGAAAAAATTCTTAGATTTTTAAGAAAATGTCGCTTAAATTCGAAGTTAGAATAAAGTTGTATAAACTATACGAAATTTTATAAATTAGAGATGGGCTTTATATTTTGTTTTTGTTAATAATTTGCGGTGATTTGTCCAAAATAGACTGAAGATTTTGAGAAATTTCACGGAAAAAATATTTTTGAACTAACAAAAGAAAATTGTAATTCTTGGAACCTGTCTCTATTTATAAAAAGTAGATAATGTCTGATACGTATTATCATGTTATTTATAAGAAAAGTATGCTCTCTTGACTGAAATACGCATGAATGGCAGCAATTTTCAGTGAACAAGTTTTACAATTTTTTTATAAAAAGAATGCAAAGTTCAGGAGTTTTATAAAGTTACTGCGTCTTCCTCGAAGCACCAAAATGATCACAATTTTGAATAAAATTTAAGAATTGTTTAAATTGAAACCAAGCCTATTTTAGTAAAAAGTTTATAAGATAGTAAGGTTATTAAAGAACATTGTTTAATACCTCTATCTCATTTTTATATTACTTTTCACAATACAATCAAAATTAGAAGTTTTGAACTGCAAATTTTTTAATAAAAGGCCAAAATAACGTAAATATAGTTTAAAAAACCTGCGGCTCAAATTTTTTTATATTATCTTACAATTAGTAATTTAATTATTTTGTACGTGTACAGAAAACAAGTCTGAGATAAAATACTCAACAATTTATTAACTTTGTATCTTACTTTACAACAAGGCTTAAGTGAACGTATTTTTATAAATGAGAATATGTGTGTTTATTAGTGTGGCTGTGAATGAATATTTTATAAAACTGCTTTGATTGTTCGATTATAAAGTGTGCGAATGGTTTTTTTAAAAGGAGTATTACAATTTAGAATCGTTGTAAACAATATTTCTGTCTTCAACAAACGACGAAAGTAAAAATATGATTCTAAAAATATATTTTTTGTCCAGAAATAATTTTACGGCTTAAAAAAGTATAAATGGTAATTGTGTAATTTTCGCTATAAAATATATGACTGGAATTTTATTGTACACTTTAGTGTCAATTTGTGATATACAAACATATATACAAACATATGCATACAAACATATACAAATAATTTAAGATCTTGTGGAATAATGTATGGGTATTATTATTAATACATTTATGAAATAGTGATGATTTATATACAAAATAATTAAGAAATCAGTGCATGTGAATGTTAATTTTAGGTAACAGATAAATGTAACTGTATGAAATACATTCATGTTTTGAAATCTGAATTCTGTAATAACAAATTACGTTACCAATTTTAAGGGGGGGGGGGGGACTCTCAAAACTACGCTTGATTTCCTGAAGATAAATTTTAAAGAATGTTTCTTTTTTTTTGTTTTTATGAAACATACGCCTTCTCCCCTTTTTCTCCTTTTTTCACTTGAACGCTAATTAAATTAATAGGACCCAAGAAGAAAAATCAACTATTTTTGGTTGAAATATCTGCTATTATATTTTTAGTTCGAAATTCATCTCCTTTGGTTAAAAATTCTAGAATTTGGTTTAAAATTTTAATATTTGGTTGAAAATGCAACTATTTTGTAAAATATCTCATCTTTTTTGGTCAGAAATGCAGCTACTTGGTTGAAAGTTGAACTTTTTTGTTATAAATTCATTTTTTTGCTATATTAAATTTCATTTTTTTTTAAGATTCATCATTTTAGTTGAAAATTCACATCTTTTGTTGAAAATGTAACTACATATTTTGTTAAAAATTCGTTTTTTTGTTTGTTTAGAATTAATTTTTTTAACCAAAAATGTAACTATTCCATTTTTGGTGGAAAACTTATATTTTTGATTGTAAGTTGATCTTTTCTAGTTGAAAATTCATGTATTTTGTTAAAAATTCGTCTTTTTTTTGGTCGAAAATTAATCTTCTCGATTAAAAATTCATCCTTTTTGGTTAAAAATGTAGCTGTTAAAAAAAACATTTTTGGATTGAAAATTCAACCGTTCGGTACATAATTCGTCCTTTTGGCTCTAAAATTCAACAATTTTGTTGAAAATTAATGTATTTTGTTGAAAACTCGTGTTTTTTTGACAGAACATTAATCTTCTTCCTGGAAAGTTCATCTTCTTGGTTTAAATTTAACTATTTAGTTCAAAATTCATCTTTTTTAGTTGAAAATTCAACTACTGGGTTGAAAGTTGAACTGGTTTGATAAAAATTAATATCTTTTTAAGATCACCTCCTTGGTTGCAAATTTAACTATTCCAATTTTAGAAAATTAATCTTCCGGGTTAAAAAATCATCTTTGGGGTTGAACACTTTTGTTGAAAATTCATTATTTTGAGATTCATCATTTTATTTGAAAATTTAACTATTTGGACATTCGTTTTTTGTTGGGGGTTGAAAATTAATTTTTGTAACTAACAATGTAACAATTCCACTTTTGGTTAAAAATTGATATTTTCTAGTTGAAAATTAATTTATTTTGTTAAAAAGTCCTTTTCGGTCGAAAATTAAACTTCTCGGTTGAAAATTCATCCTTTTCGGTTAAAAATGACTGTTTGGATCTAAGTTAATCTGGTTTTGTTGAGTATTCAACAATTTGGTAGAAAATTAACTTTTATGTTAAAAATTCATATTTTTCAATATTCACCTCTTTGGATTTAAAAAATGCTTTTTTTTTATATAAAATCCTTGTGTATAAAATGAGATTTAGAGGTTCCGCCAAGTACCATGAAGTTTGACGTTATTTCTCATAAAAAAAGACGCTTTTGTAAATTTTATTCAGAATCATCAATATTAGGCGAATCTAGTAAAAACTCAAGATTTCTTTTCACAATCACCTATAGAATACAAATAAATAATTACTTCCCAAATATCACCCCCATAAGTCTGTTTTCTAAAGTCCCAAAAAAACCTCATAAGTTAATTTAAATTTAATTTAATTTATTTAAATAAAATTAACCTCATAAGAATAGTTAAAATATTTGTCTGGAAGTGTTGTTTGAATTTCTCTTATGTGTTTTATGAGTTTTTGACACTAATTATATTTTTTTAGGTTTTTTTTACAAGTTGTTTCTAATAAATAAAATTCTACTTTCTACTGATAATTACATGTTTGCATAAATCGTCTAAACAATTGATTATTGTTTTTAGCAATTTTCTCTTACAATAGAGTTAGAGAGTCGCATTTTTCCGATTTTTTCAACTTATTATCAACTTTTCAGTTAGAGCGAAGCAATAATCAATCAGATTTACCAGAAATAATTGTTTAAACCATTTCTTATTATTTATAATAATATTCTCTTAGAATAATGTTAAAAAGTTGCAGTTTTTTCTAAAATTGTTAACTTGTCCAATTTTCAATTAGAGTGGGCTAATAATTAATCCAAGTTAATAAGCATATATGTTTAAACTATTTATTATTATTTATAATAATATTCTCTTTGAATAATGTTAGAAAGTTACAGTTTTTTCTGAAATTTTCAACAACTTTTTGTCCATTTTTCGCTTAGAGCGAGGTAATAACTAATGCAGGTCAACAAACACAATTGTTTAAATGATTTATTAATGTTTATAACTATCTTCTCTTAGATAATTGCTAGAAATTTTCGGTTTTTCTAAATTTTTTGACTTTGTTTTGGCTTTTTAGTTATGAACAAATAATAAATAAACATTAGAGAGAATAATTTTTTAAACAATCTCTTTCTTTTTTGTGAATATATTTTTCTGAAATAAAACAGATATTTGAAAGATTCTTCAAATTTTCTATATGAATCATATTAAATGTAAATTTTCCTTTAAGTAGTTACTGAGAGCCTTTTGGTTTAAATTAATATTAATATTTATTATTTTTTCCTAACTAAAAAGTCAAAGAAAATCTGAAAATTTTGGAAAAACTCGCAACTTTTTAGCATTACTCCAAAAGAAAATAGTTATAAAAAGTAATAATTTGCAAAAACATTAATTTTGTTACATTGCATTAATTGCTACCTCGTTCTAAGTGAAAAGTGAATGAAAAGTTTAAGATTTTAGAAAAAACCGCAACTTTCTAGCATTATTCAAAGAGAATATTAATAAAAATAATAAATTGTTTAAACAATTATGTGTGTTAACTTTAATTAATTATTACCTTACTCTAACTGAAAAGTGGACAAAAACTGACAAATTTTAGAAAAACCTGCAACTTTATAGAATTATTCTAAGAGAATATAGTTATAAATATAAATAAATGGTTTAAACAATTATTACTGTTAAATATAATTGACTAATGCCTCGCTCGAACTTAATAGTAGAAAACAAGTTGAAAAATTCGGAAACCCCGGGACTTTCTAATTCTATTCTAAGATAAAATAGCTATAAACAATAATAAATTGTTTAAACAATTTATTTGAACATCTTTTTATCAGTAGAAAGTGATACGTCATGCATATGACCAGAAACAGTTGCATTTTCTTTCAACCAAATAATTGAATTTTCAAGCCAAAACGACGAAAATTTTGAGAGACTGTTGAATTATCGCCCTGATAAGTTTAATTTTTAACAAAAAAGAACATTTTCAACGAAGAAAAATGAATTTCCAACCAAAAAGTTTAATTTAAAAAAATATAATTTTCAAGGAAATATTTGCATTTACAACCAAATAGTTGAACTTTCAATCCAGAGACGAATTTTCAACAAAATAGTTGATTTTTTAACCAAATAGTTAAATTTTCAACAAAAAAGTTAATTTTCTCACCAAGAAACATGAATTTTCAACATAAAAAGATTACTTTTACACCATAAAAGATTACTTTTTAACATAATAATTGAATTTTCAACCAAATGGTCGAATTTTCAAGCAAATATATTTGGATTAAAAAAAATAAATTTTTAAC
>CAKNYM010051378.1:240445-267063 GCA_932195095.1 Andricus curvator | reverse complement strand
AGATCGTTATCAACCAAGAAAGATGAATTTTTAACGAAATAGTTGACTTTTCAACAAAAAAATCAATTTTTAACCAAATAGTTGCATTTACAACCAAATAGTTGGACTTTCAATCAAAAGAGACAAACTTTCAACAAAATAGATTAATTTTTAACCGAATAGTTCAATTTTCATGCCTAGAAGATGATTTTTTAGAAGACTTTCAAGATTTTCAACAAAAGAGTTAATTTTCAAACGAAAAAGATGAATTTTCAAACAAAGAAGATGAATTTACTTTTCAAAAAAGCGAATAGTTGAATTTTCAATAAAACAATTAAATTTTCAACCAAATAGTAGAATTTTTAACCAAAAAGAATTAACTTTCAAAGAAAAATTCTTTTAAAAAAAGGAAAAAAGAGGAATATGCGAAAAAGTGCGAAGACTGTGAGTTGAATTTTAAATTAAACGATTTTAAACGCTTTCGGCTCAAAATGATTTAAAACTTTGAATACGGATCCACGAAATTAAAAATTCTACAATTTTCAACCCTATTAATTAACAAATTTTTAAGTATAAAGCTTAAATTAAAAATTATTCAATTTTTAATGTACTCGATTAAAATGGTACAATTTTGCCTAGTTTAGAATCTAATTTTAAAAGTTTTATTGTGATTAAAATTGAAACTAAGTATAGCGAATTGCCGAGAAAAATATAATAAAGTCAATAAGTCGCATTTTTCTTCAAAAAGCCGAAAAAGTCGCACGATCCGAGCCCTGTTAATATGAAAATAAATAAAAAGATAGTCATACCAGTTCTCAAATTTGAATTTAAATAACTTCTAAAGGTGAACCACAGTTGTCGCCCTTCTCCCCTCACAACTGCGCATGCGTTTCATCTAACAACTCGAAAGTCAAATAACCATCTAAAAGTCACTCCAATTTTTCATAATTAAATAAAAACTCTTTAAATTCAAAATAAACGCAACAATTAATACCCGCCTGAAGTTCAGCCACCGACTAATCATTATTTTCTGATTTCAAATGTGATTCGTCTTGACTTCGTTTCCACGAGTGACGCCGCAGCCATGTTTGTTTTAGTTTCGGGGGATGAAAAGTGAACGCGTGAGTGTCGTTTAAATAAACTTTCGGAGAATTGCCGGCTGCCATCCTTTTTTGACGTCTGACAGCGGCACCGGTGGACTTTAAGAGATGGTGAGTAATTAGTGTGTTATGTTAATTGCGGTACTTTCTACAAGCGTGGTGTTTTCGCGCGAATTTTCGGGTTTCAGGGTCGTTGGGTGCCGCCGCCACCGTACTTTCAAACTTTCGATCGATTCCAAAGCGGTCGGACCGCCAAACCAATCGACCTATTTTGATATTCCTTATTTTGCTCTTAATGATGATCCTGGCATTGATTTCTAGGTTACTTCTGAAGTATTTTGTTTTCTTAATTTCTGTAAAGTCTCGCGAAACTGATTCGGCGGCATCGCGAACGGAGCATCGCACACAAATCGATATACACTGACGCACACGAATAAACGGTTTGTTGTGTGTTGTGTATGTTCGAGCACCGTGGATGTTGATGTGATACGCCCCGTTTTTACTTTAATCAAAAAATTTCCCGCGCGAATCTACTACCGATCGCGATTTCTGAATCGGTATATTTTATGATTAGGTGAATTTAATCTGTCAATAAATACAGTTTTAATTTGAAGTTTGAGTTGGTTGAAACCCATGCTTACTGCGGAGATTTAAATTTTCGTGAATCATTTGTTTGGATGACGTTTTTACGTTTACATTTCTAGGGGCCAGTGACAGCCAAATTGGGAGCGAAATTGCATGAATTGTTTGTTCTTTGGACCACATATTTCACACCAAATTTAAAACAAAATGCATTCATAAAAAGAAAATTTAAGAAACAGTCCAATTTTTAGGTCTTCAGGAAATACTCTAGGTTGGTTCAAAAATTCGACTTTCGATTTTTGGCGATCGATCCCTCTCAATTAGATCGTTTTCCGGAAAAAGAAATTTCCTTTTTTTATCGGTCGACATTAACCCGTGCCCCCGGCTTTTTTAAAATAACATTAGCGTTTTTAATAGAAAATATTCGGTTTTCGAAAAAATGGAAAAAAGTAGTACTTGGCATTTATAAATTAAAGTTTGGTCACCCTTTAAGGAATGTTCCTGGAATAATTTCGACATAATAACTTTTAATTGTGACCCCCCCCCCCCACACCCATTCTATTGTGCCCGGAAAATGCCCCAGAAAATGCAAAGTAGCAGTTTTATCTTAAGTTCTTGCTATAGACGGTATTTTTTTGGGACTTTAACATTAATTATTGTTATTTGATGAATGACAAGTTTCCAAGTATTTTTTAACTAATTTTCAATTGTTTAAACAATTAGTCTTTGTTTAAATCATTTTTTTCTCCAGTAAATTACGAAAAGTTATTATTTTTCGGGATATATAATAAAGTTGATGAATGTCAAGAGTACTGTTTCTTATTTAACATATTTTTAAATCGTTTAAACAATTTATATTTGTATAATTCTTTTTCCACAAAGATTTCAAAACATTTCACAAAGATTTTAAATGATTTTACAAAGATTTATAAGATTATAAAGAAGGCACAAAGATCACAAGGATTTCAAAAGATGTCAATAATTTCAACAGATTTCACAAAGTTACTACAAAAATTTAAAAATATTTTATAAAGATTTCACAAAGTTTTTAGGAATATTTAAAAGGTTTCAAATAAGTCACAAAGATTTTAAATATTTCAAATCACAAAGGTTTCAATAATTTTACAAGATTTCACAAAGGTGTCACAACAATTTCAAAGACTTCACAGTTCTTAAAGATTTCACAAGAACTTAAAAAGATTTTACAAAAATACACAAATATTTCACAGAAGTCACACAAATTTTTTAAAAAACTTAACAAAATTTCAATAATTTCAAAAATTGCCACAAGAATTTAAAAAGATTTCACAGTCCTCGAAGATTTCAACAATATTTTAAACATGTCAAACATTTCACAGATATTTAAAAATTTGAAAGATCTCCGAACAGATTTAAAAAGTTTCAGAAGATTTAACAAAATTTCAATCATTTTAAAAGATTTCAAATGTTTCTCAAAGTCCTTAAAGATTTCAAAAATTTTCAAAAGATTTCGAACAACCCACAAAGATTTCAGAAAATTTTACAAAGATTTATAAGATTTCACAGGAGTCACAAAGATATCAATAATTTCAAAAGATTTCACAAAGGTGGCACACTAATTTTAAATATTTTACAAAGATTTCAAATTTTTTGAAAAAGGTTTTAAAAATTTCAAAAAGATGTCCAAGATTTCACAAAGATTCATAAGGTTTCAAAATATTTCAAAGATTTCAGATTAAAAAAAATTGAATTTCAAAAGATTTAACCAAATTTTCTAAAGATTTCACAAAAATTTTAAGAATTTGAAAATTTTCGAAGAAGTCACGAAATTTTATAAATTATTCAGAAATATTTCAAAGAAGTCACAAGGATTTCAAATCATTTCACAAAAATTTTAAGGATTTTAAAGATTTCCAAGAATTCACAAATATTTTACAAATATTTCAAAGAATTCCAGGAAGTCATTCACAAATTTCCAAGTATTTTTAACTATTTTTCAATTGTTCAAACAATTATTCTTTGTTTAAACAATTTTTTTTCTCCAGTAAATCATGGAAAGTTATTATTTTTCAGGATATATGATAAAGTTAATGTATGTCAAGAGATCTATTTCTTGAACATATTTTCCAATTGTTTAAACAATTTCTATTTGTAAAATTCTTTTTCTATTAAATCTTGCAATGTTAGTATTTTCTGAAATTAATGATAACGACACAATTAACGAATGTTAAAAGTATTTTTTTTTAAAGGATATTTGGCAGTTGCGTAAACAATTTTCAATTTGCTTTTATTTGTTCATGACGTAATTCCTGGAAAGTTATTATTTTCTCGAATTAACGACGCAAGTAATGAATGCTATGAGTGATATTTTTTGTGAAAGACAGTTTGCAATTATTTAAAAAATTAATATCACTTGTTCCGAAAGTAGTCACTTTTCAAGATTTAGAGGGGAAACAAATTGTTTAAATAAATTTAAATTGTTTAAATGATCGCCAAATATCGCTAAAAAATATATTACTCTCGACATTCAAATTAGTATAAAAATTAAATTATGATTGAAAATGCAACTGTTTTTTTTTAAATTCAATCTTTTTGTTTGAAAATTTGACCATTCGGTCGAGAATTCAGTTTTGAAGTTTGAACATTTATTTTGTTAAAAATAAGATTTTTGTTGTTATTGAAATATCAATTATTACATCTGTGTTTGAGAATTCATCTTTTTGTTTGAAAATTTAGTAATTTTCTTAAAAATTCAACTCTGGTTGAAAATTTACATTTTTGTTAAAAATTAGTTTTTTTGTTAAAATATCAATTATTACATCTTTTGTTGAGAATTCATCTTTTTGTTTGAAAATTCATCTTTTTGGTTCACAAATTCAACTATTTTGTTGAGAATTTATGTTTGAAGGTTGAAAATTTAACTATTTTGTGAAAGTCATCTTTTAAACTGAAATATTGTTTTATTCCGTTTATAAAAGATTCTATGTTAAAAATGCTACAAGATTGAAATGCTGGTATTTGAATAATTAAATCAGGAAAAATGGAAAATTAGTCAGGGAATTTTGAAAATGAAGTTTTTCGGCCAACCTGATTTTTGTACATTTTTGTAATTAAATTTATTTTTAAGTTTTGTGAACCAAAGTAAAATTTTGTTTTTACATCTTTCCAATTTTGTACATTAATTAAATTATTTGGAATTTCTAGACTTTTTATTGATTTGAAATTACCAAACAACTATTACGTCTAGGATATAAATTTGAGAATTACGAAAAACATATATGACCTAAAATATTATTACTTCAAAAGTAAAATATTATTTAAAATACTAATCATTCTTCATAAATTATTAAATAAGAACTTCTACAAATTGCAATACATTCTGTGATTAGTTTTCAGTCAGCATCGATCAATATTGTGTTTAAAAGAACAATAGAAAATGAATCAGGAATAGCAAGAAATTATTGAAAAAAATACAAGTGAATTCAGTTTTTAGTTTCGAGTGGATATTTTACATCGCAAGCTACTTTACTGACGTTTATTTTTGGAATTTTCCTGTATCGTATTCACCTTACTTGCATGGAATGGTTATTTTCTATATATAGATTATAGAATGGCACTGATTCGGTTTTAATGCTTTACTAGACTGGGATATAATTCTGGTTTAAAAAAACTTGCCATTTTTTATTAAATATATCTGTATTATTAATAGAACTATGTTTTCACTTCTAAAATGTATTTATAAGATTCGGCTATTTTCTTCCCATTACACAATATTTAAGGAAAATTTCATAAGAAAAGAATAGTCTTCTTAGTCTAATTTTTTTCACATACTTTATAAGATTTTATTTCGAAGTAATAAACTCTAAACCCAATATTTATTTATTGGTGTTTGAATTCAGATTCAAGTAGCCTTCGGCTTTAACTTTGTTTACAATAAAAAACCGGTGTTTTTATTTAGGAATGCAAGACGCAATAGCTGGAAAAATGCCAATATTTAAGCTTCCGTGGAGAAAAAAATTTTATCATTGATTCAGTGGTTAATAGTTTTTAAAAAACTGTAGATTCTTTTTCGAATTGGTCTCTGAAATGACCGGAAATTTTTTTACCGGGGAATGATCGGAAATGTGATTCAGTGACCAGGTAAAGAAATATAATTTTGACAATTGTGACAGAGAATTTCGTAAAGAACGGTAATTTTGTCTTCAAACAGTAATTTTTGACATGAAACGGGATATTTTGGAAAATATTTTTAATTCTGATTTATAAAAAGGGAATTAAAAAAAATAATCACCTGTTACAAGTCAGATGTTGTAAATTCCTTGTTCAAAATAGGAATTTGTTTGAATTATAAAATTTTGTTTGTAAATAAAAATTTTCCAGAATTTGAAGCTTGTCTCTTCCAAAGTTTGGAAAATGGGCGTTTCTATATTTCTGAATTATAATAGAAAATGTTGTAATATTGTTAATAAATCAAGAATTTATTCAATAATAATATTGTTAATTATTGTTGGGGGATTTTTTATTTTATTTATATATTTTTATAGATTTGCTATTAGTAATAAAATAATTTTTAATAATAATTTGATAATTATATTTCTGACTTGCAACAGGGAATTTTTGAAAATAAATATAATTGTGACTTGGAACAGGGAATTTCATAAAGAATTATAATTTCGTCTTGGAATAGGTAATTTTTCACATGGAACGGGAAATTTAGGAAAATAATTTTAATTCTTTTTATGAAAAGGGAATTTACCAAAACAATATCCTTGTTTCAAATTACAATCAGAATTTGTTTGTATTACAAATTATTTTTTTTGTAAATAAAAATATTTTCCAAATTTTAGAAAGGGGAGTTACTATATTTCTGAATTAGAATAGAAAATGTTGTAAATAAATACAATTCGGACTTGGAACAGGAAATTTTTGGAAAGAAATGTAATCGTGACTTCGAACAGGGAATTTCCGTAAAGAGTTATAAATTTGTCTTGGAACAAGTAATTTTTTTCATGGAACGGGAACTTTTTGAAAATAATTTTAATTCTGATTTATAAAAAAGGAATTTATTAAAATGATCCCTGTTCCAAGTAAAAAAATATGCCAGAATTTTAAACTTACTGCTTCCAAGTTTTAGAAAAAGGGACTTACTATATTTCGGAATTATAATAGAAAATGTTGTAAATCAGTATGATTCTGACTTGTAACAGGGAATTTTTTGAAAATAAATGTAATTGTGACTTGGACCAGGGAACTTCCGTAAATAATTATTATACTTTAGATTTTGTCACAAGGAATTTCCTTAAAGAATTATAATTTTCAGTTTGGAACAGAGGACTTCCGTAAAGAATTATAAGTAGACTTTAGGACAGGGAATTTAAAGAATTATTATTTGACTTGGAACAGAGAATTTTTGACATGGAATCGGAATTTCCGAAAATAATTTTAATTCTAATTTATAAAAAGGAAATTTATTAAAATGACCCGTGTTCCTAGTTAGAATTCGTCAGATTTTGTAAATTCCTTGTTCCAAATCAGAATTGGATTATATTACAACATTTTTTGTTGCAAATAAAAATATGCCAGAATTTTAAACTTGCTGCTTCCAAGTTTTAGAAAAAAAGGAGTTACTATGTTTCTGAATTACAATGTAAAATGTTGTAAATAAATATAATTCTGACTTAAAACAGGGAATTTTTGGAAATTAATGTAATTGTGACTTGGAACAAGTAATTTTTGACATTGAACGGGAACTTTTGGAAAATAATTTTAATTTTTTTTATAAAAAGGTAAATTACAAAAAAATTCCCTGTTCCAAGTCAGAATTCGTCATATTTGGTAAATTCCTTGTTCCAAATCAGAATGTTTTTGAACTAAAAACTTTTATTTTGCAAATGAAAATTTGCCAGAATTTGAAACTTGTCTCTTCTGAATTAAAGAAGGGGGAGTTACGATATTTCGGAATTATAATAGAAAATGTTGTAAATCAATATGATTCTGACTTGTAACAGGGAATTTTTTGAAAATAAATGTAATTGTGACTTGAAACAGGGAACTTCCGTAAAGAATTATTATACTTTAGACTTTGTCACAGGGAATTTCCTTAAAGAATTATAATTTAGGCTTTGAGACAGGGAATTCCCATAAAAATTATAATTTTTCCTTTTGCACAGGGAATTTCCGTAAAGAATTATAATTTTCAGTTTGGAACAGGGGTCTTCCGTAACGAATTATAAGTAGACTTTAAGACAGGGAATTTAAAGAATTATCATTCGACTTGGAACAGAGAATTTTTGACATGGAACCGGAATTCTTGAAAATAATTTTTATTCTAATTTAGAAGAAGGGACTTCAAAATCCCATTTCAAATTTAGAATTATAATTCTTTCAACCAAAATTCTGTTTCATATCAGAATTGTAATTCTTATGACCAAAAATTATCTGATGTTCCAATTTAGAATTATAATTCTTTTTAAAAATTCCATGTTCCAAATCATAAATCTTGAAAATCTTTTAAAATGTTTAGAAATCTTCAAAAATCGCTTCAAATCTTTCGAACTCTTTTAAATTGGCCTGGAGAAAACCGGGAATTTAAAATCATCAATCGGGTAGACACCTTGGTAATGATAGATGTAACGCATCCAATTACGATATTATTTAAAATTCTTTATGAACTGCTTTTCCAGGGTATTTGAAAGAAGTTTGAGATGTGGCTCAGAAGTGAGCATCTGAGTCGAAGGCTGCGGGGCCGTTTGAGCACCAAGTGTGTGGCTGGACCGAAAGTTACGGAAAGGCGAGTTCAGACTGGTGCTGTTAGGAAGGTGCCAGCCATCAACAACAGTAGTCAACGCGTAAACACTTCCAGTAGATGCGGCAGATTATCTCGTTGGAGACGACGTTCACCGAATTTTCTTAAAGAGGTAATCATTCCGTAAAATTCACTTTCAAAGTTAAATTTCTTTTTCGATTACAAGTTTATAATAACACGATTCTATTTCTCCATCAGGCATGCAAGGAAAATGTTTTACACTTTGCTAAATCTCCACCAATCAGACGTGAGAGAGGACCTCGTCGAAGAAAATGTATAAAGCGTTCAATGGTTACATCAACACCCTTACATCGTTCTGGACCTAAAGACATAATTATTGTACGTCTACCTTTTAAATGTTGACTTAAATTTTACCATTTTAAATATCTCTTATTAACTAGTTGCTTTTAAATTCATTTATTGAAGAGCATTTATCTTTCAGCCTCCAAAATCGGCAAAACCATCGAAACCAGCCGACGAGTCCAAGGAAAATTGGAGTCTCTCCGCGCTAACAGTTTATCCTTCGGAAATAAATGCTTCAGAATCTGTGAGTCCGCCTTCCGCTCAAGATTTTAAGCCAACTCCAAACGGTCCATCTTTAACTGAACTCATGCCGTCTCCAACCGAAGAATCACACTCCGACCTTTCGTACCTTTTGGATGAAGAAGGGAACAGAACTTCTGGTATAGTCGATTTTAAATTAGTTCAATTCTTCTTTTTGCATGGAAAGACATTTAATTTCGATTTTCGAACAAGTGAGGGTTGTAGTAAGTATTGGGAAATGAAAAAAAAATTAAACAAAGACTAAACAGAGAGGCTGTAGGTCAGGGAAAATCTGGAAATCAGTGCAAAGTCAAGGAAGAGGCACTTTAAATAACTGTCGCGGATAATAAATCAAAACAATTTTTAACTTTAATTTGAAATTAAGTTATTTCGTTTATAAAAGAATCTATGTTAAAAATGTTACAAGATTCAGTTCACTGAATTGTGAAAGTAAAAAATTGGCCAGGGAAAAATGAAGGAATTTTGAAAATGAAGTTTTGCGGCCACCCTGGTATAATATTCTTTTCAGTAATTCATCTGTCTTGTATTACTACCACTTCATTAAAAAATACTTTTTTTTAAGTTTATCGTTTTAGTTGAAAAATTGTTGTTTTTTTTCGGTTGAAAATTAATTTATTTTTTCAGTGAAAATTTAACTATTTCAGATGAAGATTCATAGTTTTACTTAAAAATTCATCTCTTTGGTTGGAAATTGGTCTTCTTTAATTGATAATTCGTCTTTTCTGATAGAAAACTAATCTTTTAGGTTTAAAATTTCCTCTTTTTTGGTTAAAATACAACTGTTTGTTTGAAAACTGACATTGTTATAGAAAAATCATATTTTGGGGTTGAAAATTCAACTGTTTTACAGAAAATTCGTCGTTTGGCTTGAAAGTTCAACAATGTGGATGAACTTTGATTTTTTAGTCAAAAAAGAAAAAAAGTTCATCCACATTGTTGAACTTTCAAACCAAAAGACGAATTTACAACTATTTAATTAAAAATTCCGTTTTAAATTCTCATGATTTTTTTGTTTGGAAAAATCATAATTTTAGTTGAAAATTCAACTATTTGTTTGAAAATTCATGTAATTAGTGGAAAATTCTTCTTTTTTGGCAGAAATTTCATCTATATAAGTTAAAAATTCAACTATTTTGTTGAAAATGTAATTATTTTGTTGAAAATTCAACTCTGTAATATCAACTATTACATTTTTTGCCAAGAATTTATTGTTTTGTCGATAATTCATCTTTCTTGTTTGAAATCTGTACTATTACATTATTCGTTGGAAATTAATCTTTTTGGTTAAAAATTGAACTACTTTTTTGACGTTAAACCACCTTGTTAAAAAAAACGTTTTTTCTTGAAAATTCATTTTATTTGAAAATTCATCTTTTTAGTTGAAAATTTTTTTATTTTGTTAACAATTAATTTTTTCAACTAAAAAAATTATATATTTAACTATTTCAGCTTAAGATTCACCGTTTGAAATGAAAATTCCTGTCTATCATTGAAGTTTAACTATTTTGTTGAAAATTCTTTTTTTGTCTAAAATTAATTTTTCTGACTGAGATTGTAACTTTTAAATTTTTGGTTTGAAATTTCATCTTTTTTTTTTCTTAAAAATAAAACTGGGTGAAAATTAACATTTTTCTTGAAAATTATATATTCTGGGGTTGACAGTTTTAACTGTTTTACAGAAAATTCGTGCTTGAAAGTTCAACAATATGGATGAACTTCTTTTGCTTTTTTAACTGAAAATTTAACTATTTAGTTAAAAATTTGTTTTTACATTCTTATCATTTTTTTGTTTGGAAAATTCATCATTTCAGTTAAAAATTCGTCTCTTTGGTTAGAATTTTGACTATTTTGTTGAAAATTAATTTTTTATTGAAAATTTATCTTTTTTAAATTTAATTTTGATGTTAAAGTTTGATGTTTATCTTTTTTAGTTGAAAATTCAACTATTGGTTTGAAAATTCATGAATTTTGTTGAAAATTCGGCTCCTTGATAGAAAGTTAATCTTCTTGGTTTTAAAATTAAATTCTTTGGGTAGAAGTTTCATATTTTTTTGGTTAAAATATCAACTATCGCATCTTTTATTGAGAATTAATCTTTGTAGGTTAAAAATTTAACAATTTTGTTGAAAAATTCAACTTTTCGTGTAGAAAATTCAACTGTCTTCTTAAAAAATTCATCTTTTTGGCTGGAAAATTTACCTGTTTGGTTAAAAGTTGAACTATTTTGTTGAAAATTCGTCTCTTTTGCTTTAAGTTTCAACTATTTGGTTGCAAATGCAACTGTTTGGTTACAAATTAATTTGCTTTTGAAAATTTATCTTTCTTGATTGAAAATTAAGTTTTTTGTTAAAAAATTCATAATCTTGGGTTTAAAATTCAACTGTTTTCTAAAGTGTTTGACTTTTTTGCTTAAAAATTCAACTATTTCGTTGAAACTGCAAGTGTTTTTGGTTAAAGTTTAATTTTTTGTTGTTGTGAAAATTCGACTGTTTTCTTGAACATATAATAATAATAATACATCTTTCATGATAAAAAAGGCATTTTTTTGTTGAAAATTCATCTTTTATGGTAGAAAAGTCATATTTTTGGTTGAAATCAATTAAAATTTTTTTAATTTCAAACTGAACTTGTTTTATTCCGTTTATAGAAGATGCTTTGTTAAAAATTTTACAAGATTAGATTGCTGGTTTTTGAATATTAATATATCACATCGTTTGATTAAATATTAAAATAAAATGTCTTTCCATAAATCGTATTATATCAACTACGTTTTATACTAACTACTTAATCTTCTTATATTTCTAGAATTACTTTCTCTCCACTACTCAGCAATATGCACACCAAACGAAACTTCCGAAGAATATTACAGCGTGATGCACTCGTCCTCAGTGTACAGTAATCGTTCAACCTATCCCCCCGAAAGGTATTTTCCAAATACAAACACAAAGTACTCCTTCATCAACAATAATGAAAACAACAGTGAGTTGTCGAAGGAGCAGTATTCCAATGTTGAAAGCGAATCTTCTAAATATGAGTCTACCGTGGTGTACTCGAATTCCAAGTATAGTAGTTCACAGAGCATTTACACTGTGAATTCTAATCACACATCAGATGCGAACGGCGACGAGAGGTATAATTCCGAGGATGTTGATGGGGATTATCAAGATGTGAAGTACATAGAAGTGGGAGGAGAGGAGGTTGTCGAAAGCTGCGATGTTGATACCATGGTTACGCATGTTCAGGACGATTGGGAACCTTTTGATCCGTACGTCTTCATCAAGCATTTACCACCTCTAACAGCGGCGATGCGAGCCAGATGTCCCGCTCTTCCTCTTAAAACTAGAAGCAGCCCAGAGTTTAGTCTAGTTCTCGATTTGGTAAGTTGGAAATTCGATTTGAAGGATATTAAAATTTGGCACATTTTTTAATTTGAGTGGGCCAGTTTGATAGGATTCAGAACTGATCAGAATTTGAATTGAAAGAAAATCTCGAAGCTGAAGGAAACAGTTCAATGGAAAAGATTGTGGTTCTTTTATATTATTACGATACCGTCGATTCATTGAGTTTCCTTTATTATTACTTTATTCCATTTTTTAAATCAATTCATTAAAATTCTCACCTTTATGTTTTTTTTTCTTGCTCAAGGCAACTTATTTTTATGCATTTTTCAGTTTATTTTTGTATTAAATTGAAATAATTAATAGTCAATAATTGTATTTCACAGCTTAGTATTCTCAGTACTCTCAGCTTATCTCAGTATTTTCCTTATTCAATTCAAGTTTAAAAACAATATACTACAATTTGAAATAAGAAATTTTTGTTAACATTAAAGACTCCAGAAACGATCAATCAAATCTCAGGGTTCATACAAGACCTGGAAGACGTTGAAAAGTCATGTAATTTTGATAAAGTTCTGGAAAACCTGGAAGTCGTGGAAATAAAAAAAAAATTTCTGGAGTTGATCATAGTGATTACTTTACGGCAAATATTAAATTTGCGAATAAATACGGATTTATTTTTTTTCTAATAAAAATAATATGATTATAATTCCAGAATTTTAAAAAAATTATGATAATAATGAGAATTGTTTAAAATTCAATATTTATTCAAAAGTCCTCTATATTTGCATTGATCAATCATTGTACAAGAAATTGTTGGTAAATTCAGACTTCACATTCTTTCCCCTATTCCCCTCTTTTCCCTTTTTTAAGAATTCCCCTATTTTCAAGAAACTTTACCTTTGTCTCGTTTATTCGCTTAAAGGCGATCTGAATTAATAGAACCCAATAAGGAAATTCACCTATTTATGGTCAAAACTACATTCTTTTTGGTTGAAAGGTCTACTATTGTATTTTTGGTTCAGAATTAATCTCTTTTGGTTACAAATTCTACTATTTGGTTAAGAATTTATTTTGTTGAAAATCCAACTATTTCGTTAAAACATCATCTTTCTTGGTTGAAAATTCAACTTTTGGATACAAAATTCGACCTTTTTTTTGTTTGAAAATTCATCTTTTTTGTTAGAAAAGTTATATTTCATGGTTTAAAACTTAAAAATGAACTTTTTTGTTGAAAAATAAAATACTTTGTTAAAAATACATTTTTTTGTTGAAAATTCGTTTTTTGTGTTGAAAATTCATCTTTTTTGGTAAAAGTACCACTATTTGATTAAAAATTAATCTGTCCTGTTTGAGGATTCCTTTAGTATGTTGAAAATTAAACTGTTTTCTAAATAAATCGAATTTGACTTGTAAATTCAACAAGTTTCTTGAAAGTGCAACTGGTTCTGATTTCAGTTTAATTTTTTACGTTAGAAAATTCGACCATTTGGTTAAAAATCCATCTTTGTAGGTTGAAAAGTTGAACAATTTTTTTAAAATTTAATTCTTTTTTTGAAAAATTAAACTATTTTGTTGAAAAGACTTCTTTTTTGGTCAAAAATTCAACAGTTTTGTTGAAATTTTGTCCCTTTCGATTGAAAATTCATATTTTTTGGTAGAAAAGTCATCTTCCTTGATTAAAAAAAGAACTTTTTATGTAAAATTAAATTTTTTTTGTTGAAATATAAACTATTATATTTTTCGTGGAGAATTCATCTTTTTTTGTTGCAAATTAAACTGCTTGGTTGAAAGTTGTATTTTGTTAAAATTTAATTTTTTTTGTTAAAGATTCATCTCTGTAGTTAGAAAATTCAGCTGCTCTCGTATTGTTAAAAATTCGTTTCTTTTAGTGAAATATCTTTTTGGGTAGAAAATACAACTATTTTGTTGAAAATTCATCGGTTTTTTGAATTTAAAATCAAAATGTTTTTTGGTTGAAATATGAACGATTATATTTTTCAATAATAAAATATCTTTTTATAAATAGATTTTTTTTTTGAGAATTCATTTTTTTTAAGTTGAACTACGTTGTTAAAAATTTATTTTGTTGTTAAAGATTCATCGCTTTAGTTAAATTTTTAATTATTTTGTTAAAAATTCTTTTTTTGTTGTAGAAGTACAACTATTGGACTAAAAATTCATCAGTTTTGGTTGAGGATTCTATTATTATTATTATTATTTTATTGAAAATTCGTCTTTTTAGTTGAAAATTCACTTTTTTGTTGAAAATTAAACTTTTCTGGTTGAAAATTGAACTGTTTTCTAAAAAATTTGTCTTTGGCTTGAAAATTCAACAATTTGGTTGAAAATGAAACTATGTTTGGTTGAAGTTTAATGGTTTACGTTTGAAAATTCGACCATTGTTGAAAATCCATCTTTGTAAGTTGACATTTCAAATATTTGGTTTGCAAATTCAACTATTTTATTGAAAATGTAATATATTTTGACCTGAAATCTTAGGAATTTGAAGCGTTTTATATTGAATTAAATATTGTACCCACATTATTTTATTTAAAAGAATTTTTCGTCCATTACTCCCCTATTTCCATGCAAAGTCACCCTTAAGACTGAATTCTTAACAAAGTAGACCTGGGAAACTTGGAAAATTCATGGAATTTTGAAACTGGTCTTCCGTAGCAATCCTGATTATGATCTGTTCAATTTTAAACTTTGTAATTTTCAATTTTGAATATCTTATAAACTATTTAAATTTATTCAATTTTAAGGCTTTCAAATCAAAATGCTCAATTTTTTAACGTTTCATTTTCTTGGGGTACAAAAGAAGTGATATATTATTTCCGGGAAGGTCACAACTGATTTAAAAATATTAAGAAATTTTATATTTATTTTTAGGATGAAACTCTTGTCCACTGCAGTTTGCAAGAACTTTCCGATGCGTCATTTCGTTTTCCAGTCGTCTTTCAGGACGTCACATACACAGTCTTCGTTAGAACTCGACCCTTCTTCCGTGAGTTTTTGGAACACGTCTCCTCTCTCTACGAGGTTATTCTCTTTACTGCGAGCAAACGTGTATACGCGAACAAGTTGATGAATCTATTGGATCCTACGAGGAGGCTAATTAAGTATCGTTTGTTCAGAGAACACTGTGTTTGCGTTAATGGTAACTACATAAAGGACTTGTCTATTCTTGGAAGGGACTTGTCCAAAACTGTGATCATCGATAACAGTCCACAAGCTTTTGGCTACCAGGTAAATATACATTTTTTTCTTCTTCAAAATTTCCATTTTTCAGTGTGGTCACTGGAACGGGAAACCTGGCATTTTTTGAGATCGGGAGAACCAGGAAATGACAGTGAATTTATCTTTTGACCGGGAATTTTACACATTTCTAGAAGAAAAATCTATTCTATCAGTTGAAATATCACAAATTCGTATCGCATCATATAATGCAATTTAAAATAAGTTTGATTTCAACTCTAATTTTTATTAAGTTCATTTGTTTACTTAGAAGAAGATTTAAATAATTAAAAATTAAAAGCGTTTGAAATTAAATTTTTTTGATAAAAAGCGTTTTTATTTGACCAATTGAAAATATAAATTAATGATTTTTTTAATTGAACTGGAGTTTCAGTATTGAAAGTTGAACAATAATTGATTTTACAAGGTGGTTCCGAATCTGTTGAGAATTTAACAATTCACCAATTTTAACGTTAAAAAATGGAATAGTTGAAATAGTTAAATTTTCAACCAAAGAGATGAATTTTCAACTCAAATAATGAACCTTCAACAAAAAAAATGAATTTCTAACAAAGTAGTTCAAGTTTCAACTAAGCAGTTGAATTTTCACCCGAGAAAGACAAATTTTTTACCAAGTAGTTAAATTTTCAACAAAAAAGATTAATTTTCCACCCAGAAGATTAATTTTTACCAAAAACAGACTAATTTTCAACAAAATTGTTCAATTTTGAAGCAAAAAAGACGAATTTTCTACAATAGTTGAATCCTCATCTAAAAAAGATTAGTTTTCAACCAAACAGTTGCATTTTAACTTAACAAAATTAATTTTCAACTAAAAAAGTTCCATTTTCAACCAAAAAATGGAATAGATAAGTTTTAAGTTCAAAGAATTAATTTTGAACCAAAAAATAAGAATTTTCAACCAAAGAGATCAATTTTCAACTAAAATGATAAATATTCAAGCAAAGTGATAAATCCTCAATCAAAACAGATTAATTTTTAACCAAACAGTTGCATTTTGAACCAAAGGAATTAAATTTCTACCAAAACAGGTGATATTTCAAAGCAAAAAAAAAAGAATTTTAAACCAATTACATGACTTCAACTAAAAAAGTAATTTCCAACTCAGAAAAAAACGAATTTTCAACTAAATAAATTAATTTCCAACCAAAAATAAAATAGTTAAATTTTCAGTTAAAAACAAATTAATTTTGTACAACAAAAGCTAATTTTCAACAAAATAGATAAATTTTCAAGCAAAGAGGTCAATTTTCAACTAAAGTAATGAATCTTCAATCAAAAGAATGAATGTTTAACTAAGTAGTTCGACTGTTGAATTCTACCAAAACGACGAATTTTCAACAAAATAGTTGAATCATCAACTTAAACAAATTAATATTTAACCAAACAGGTGCATTTTAAACTAAAAAAAGATACATTTTTAACCAAAAATGAAATATGTAGTACAATTTTCAGGTAAAAACATTTATTTTCCACCTAAAAACGAATTTTTAACACAATAGTTAAATTTTCAACTAAAGAGATAAATTTTCAACTAAAATTATGAATCGTCCACCAAGTCAAACAGATTATTTTCAAACGGAGAGTTGCATTTTCAACCAAAAAAGATTAAAAGTCTACCAAACGAGATGACTTTTTAGGGACGAGTGAAAAGTCTTGAAAAATAAAATTCTCGACAGTTTATGATATTAAGAATTGGAAAATTCCCGATAATAGGGAAATTCATGAAATATCAAATTCCGGAATCTTAACAATTAAGAAATTGTTAAATGATAAATTAAAAAATAATAAATGAGATACATTTATTTGATGAACATATTTATTATTTAGTTATTATAAAATAATTTTTTAATTGTTTAGATTCGGAAATTTTCCTTTATCGGCAATTTTATGGTGTCGGCAATTTTATTTTTCGGGATTTTTCAGTCGTTCCGCTAAATTTATAGACTTTGAACGTTACAATTTTAATTGTTCCGTTTATAAAAGTGTTTAGTTTTTAAGTGAAAGTGTTGAATTTTTATATAACGATTTAACAACTTTTAATTTGAAACAAATTTATTAATTGATTATTCAATTTAGAACAGTTAAAATGATAATGTGGATCTATTATATTTTTTAACCAGAAACCTTTCAACTGTTTAATTTATAGGAGTTTAAAATGTTTAAATTTTGCAGTTTAACGGCATTTAATTTAAAATTGTTTACTTTAAAAGTGTTAAAAGCTTCAATTTTATACGTGTAAATTATTGAGCGTTTGAATTAAAAAAATGTTTAGCGTCAATTATAAAAGTTTAAAATTCAAGAGTTCCAATTTCAATGCTTTAATTTGCAGTTCAGTTTTGATTACTTCAAATGAAAAAATGTTCAGCTTCCAAGAGTTCAAATTTTTTAATTTCAATGACAGTGAAAAACATTTGCGAACCGGGAAATGTACGGGATTTTTTTCGTGATTAAAACGCCCACCCTGATTTTTAAATAAAGAGTAGTGGACATTCAGCATAAATATTTTGTTTACAGTTGGAAAATGGTATACCAATTGAGAGCTGGTTTGCTGATCGTTCAGATAGCGAACTGATGAAGCTGTTACCTTTTCTAGAAAATCTTGTACATTGGGTAAGTTCTTGAATTAAATTTCTATTTCTAATTTATCAGAGTGTCTACCTGACCGGGAAAAGGTCGGAAATTTTGTTCACCCGGAAATGACCGTGAATTTTATTCAGTTACTGGGATTTTTCACTCGATTGTACTAAATTATTAAAAGTCTTTTGCTATTTTATTACTCTCAGTTTGTTCAATTACTAAATAGAAACTAAAGAAAGACTTTTTTATTGTCGATAATGACGATAATATAAGTGATGCTGAAATTGTAAATATATATTTTGTTTAAATCAAAGAGAGGAATATTTAAGTTTTAAAATTAAAATGTAAAAACTTTAATTATGATTTGGAACAGGGACCGATTTCATATGTAACCGGGCAGTCTGACGCTGGTTATGTCACGTAATTGTTTGAAATTGAACCAGAGTTTAAAAATATATATATTATTCAGATCTGTAACAAGGAATTTTCCAAAAGCATTATAATTTTGACTTGCAAGAGGAAATTTTTTAGAAGAATTGTCATTCTAATTTGGAGCAGAGAATTTTCCAAAAGAATTGAAATTCTTAGTTTCGGCATGATAATTTCTGAAAGAAATATAATTACCAGACCGGCAAAATGAAAAATTGACCGGGAGAAAACCGGATATTTAAAGTCATTCCTCGGGTAGACACTCTGTTTACGCATATCACATAAAGTACGGTTCATTATTAAGAAATTACTAATCAAATTAATTAAATTCAGGGAGGCGATGTTCGACCGCACATCAGAGAACAGTTTCGCCTCTTCAGTTTTCTACCACCCGATTAATTTAAGTAAATTATAAAAATATGCTTTAGACCGAATTGAGAGCAGTTTGCTATTAATCTGTTCAGTTGGTCGTAATCGTACTGTAGGATAATCGTAGAATTCCCTAGAGCGAAATCGTAAGAAATATTTCCTGGTTGGGTCTAACGACGAGTCTCTCTTCAATTAGAAATTATAATTGATCGTTATAAAAGAAAAAACCCTTGAGGTGTAAACATAATTTAATAAAAAATTAGCTTTAGAAAGGAAATCGAATCTCTCGCTTTCAGTTATCGATTGGAATTCTCGTCGTTAGGCCTTACTGAGAAAGATTCGCATTATTTAAAAAAGTTGATTATGAGGAATAGGTGCTTACGAGGTGAATATCTAACGGAATTGTCAAACCAATGCCATTATAGGTTTTAAAACTCGAGTTTTTTTTTAGACAAATCGACTTTTATAGAAAAAACTTTTCATTTTCTCATTCATTAAATCATTTTTATTTTTATCATTATTCTAATCGAAAACTAATTTCTGAGAAATGCGCCTCGTACAAATGTAGGTTATCAATGAATCTTTAAGATTAATTTACGTACTGACTTAATGTCAATCCACAAAGACGAGAGTGTTACAAACACACTCTTTAAAACTTCCGATACCAGCTACACGTTTTAAAAATATTGTAATGCTTGTTTCTTTTTATAGTGTATAATGTTCGTTCTACAAAAAAACGTACTTTCGTGTAGCGAGCAGGATATTTTTTTAAAGATATGACATCATGTTGTCGTTCAGAAACGACAGAAAATACATAATTTCAAATGCTTGTTTCTGCCTCCTAAAAGAGCCACAGAATTTAATCATATTCACAAAAGTAGAAAATTACTTTTTCATTCGAAAGATGTGCATTTTTATTTTCTATTTTATTACGAGACCAAGGAACTACAATCAGTGTCAATTAAATCTTTAGTTGCGTGTGAATTTCTTACGCTCGGCCGATATTTGCACATTTGAGTGGCATTTAGCTAACGCTTTTTTAATAAGCGTTACGCTCTTTTCTAGTTTTATATATTTTAGTGATAATAAGACGCGCGGATCACGTGAATTTCACGTCATTTGGCAAGTGATGTACCTTTTTTGTTTACTTAGTTTTTGTTTTACTTTTGTCATGTAAATTGCCTGCGCATATTCTTTTAGTCGAATCTAATCTATTCGATAATATCACGCACAATGTGCTCTAGATCTTTTCACAATTTTTTTGGTAATTTTTCTATAATCAAAATAGTTCAAATAAACATGAAATAGTTTCTAGAATAACTTTCTTGTAACCTGGAAAAGGATTAGCCATAAGATATGGAAAAGCGGAGACGGAAGTTAATATTGCAGGGTGGCCGCTGGATCGAGAAACCGAGAAATGACCTGGATTTTTTTTTGGGGAATTTTACCAATTTTTATAAGAAAAATCTACCCAATCACTTGAATTTAATCACTTGCAATGTAAAAAAAGTTCGATTTCAACTCTTTTTTAATGTTATGTTCAATCGTTAACTTTTTCAATTCTGAAATCATTCAGTTTACAATGCGTAATTCTAAAACCTTTGACGTACATTTTCAATTAAAAGAATTTTTAAATGCAGTTTTAAAGAACTTAAACAATTAGAAATTAAGAGCAATTATATTTGATGTTAGTTCTTTTTTTACTTCTGGTCTTATATTTTTTATATTTTTATTTATAAAATGTCAAAAAATTTCCATCTACTCCCACTGGGATTGGTTTTCAGAATAACTTCAAATTAATAAATTCATAAATAAACGCTACTATTTAATTTCAAATTCTATTCAAATATTGTTTCAGTATAAAATATTCCGTTTTTAACACATTCAATTTGAAATTTTTTAGTTAAAAAAATAAATTTTTCAAGAGAATAAAAATATTTTCTTATGATTCATAGGAAATTTAAAATAATTTGAAATAGTTTAAATGAAAGTGTATACTTTTGATGTTTTCGAATAAAAATTTCGTAGCTTTTTAAGGATTTTGAATGGTTTCAAGATAATAAAAAAAGGTTCTTAAGATTCCTAGGAAAAATTTTATGATTTTTCTATTTTCAAAAATTAATTCTAGTAATTTTATAAGTTATTTAAAAGTTCTGACAAATTTCAAAAATTAAAATTTGAAAAAATTTAAAGCAAAATGTGGATTTTTAAAGATTTTGACATAACATTTTGAAGTTTTTTAAGAATTTTGAAAGGTTTCAAGATAATACATTTCTTTTTTAAATCGTTCAGTTTTTAATGTTTCTAACTCAGAATTGTTTAAAATGATATAATTTTTTTAAATTAAAAAATGTACTGATTCATTCTTCAATTTAAAGCATTGGAAATGATAGCGTGGATTTATATTTTTTAACCAGAAATCTTTGAACTGTTCAATTCATAAATGTTTGAAATTTATAATTTTAACGGCATTTAATGTAAAAATTTTCTATTGAAAAATGCTAAAAGCTTTTATTTTATACGTGTAAATTATTGAGCGTTTGAACTAAAAATTTCGGAATAAAATTTGTTTAAGCCTGAATATTTAAAAATAATTTTTAGCGAAATTTCTACTCAAATAAAGTACATAGACGTAGTTTATGGTCTTCTGATACATATTACAAAGTTTCAGTCCGATATTCTATTTACAAAAAAAGATTTTAGGTTCAAAAAAAAATTTAATAAACTGAAAAAGTGAGGTCGGTAATATAGGTATTTGACTGTGTCACATACCCTTAAATTCAAAAGAGTTCAAATTTAAGTGCTTTAATTTGCAGTTCAGTTTTGGTTACTTCAAGTGAAAAGATTTTCAACTTTAAGAGTTCATATTTTTTAATTTCAATAACTGTGAAAAATGTGTACGAACCAGGAAATGACCGGGATTTTTTCCTCTATTAAAACGGCCACCCTGCATTGTTAAATCTTTTCAATTTAAACTAAATCCGAATTTCGAAGGTTTGTAATTTTTAATGTATTCGAGTTTGGAAACAATTCCCTTTCTGCGATTCCCTAATCTTATGAGCTCAGCGAACGATTGTAAATCCGAAACTGCGAAAGTTGATGGATAATAGAAAATACGCTGGGTGTAGTAAAGGTGTGCCGGTTAAGTCAAACGGTATTCTAGAATTGCCGTTTGCATCGGATGAGTCACTTCCAAGTACAAAGCGAATCTCATTGCTTTAGACTTCGAAGCAGAAGCTGCACTCGAATTGTTATTCGCACAGACAATTTAGAAATTTGCCTTTTTAAATCGAGGGCTCGTATCCTGATTTAAAAAGTTAGCAATTTTTCACATAATTTTACAAGACTTTGCGATGTCTTGTACATATAAAGTAGATTGATTAGTTTTTCTAGTTCTTTTCAAGTGCTTTTATATAATATAAATCACACACGTTCAAATATTCGCGATTCTGAATGAAGCGTTGAGACAAGTATGTCATGTAATACAATTATACGAACCTTAATAACACATAAATATAAATAAATGGAAATTGAGTGGAAATATTTATCTGAAAAGTCAATCCGATCGATAAACTGGAGATTCTTTTTGTTTGAGAATTTTCAGTTTTCTGAGCAATTTCCGAGATGGAAATTATAAATTTTTTTGATGAATCTTTTCACTTATACGTGTAAAGGTGTAAAATTACTTGTAATCCGTAGATAGAAGTTCATACTCACAAATTAGGAGATTGACAATGTCAAAATTGTACAAAATTTCTCTGCAGTGTCCGAAGTTTTCGAAAGAGAAGGATGTCGACTTTAGAGAAAAACAAGCTCTTGTTGTTTATTAAATTTGTAGGTTTTGTAATTTCAAGGCCTTCAAATTTGAACACTTGATTTTTAAAATTTCACAATTTTTGCAACTTTCCGGTTTTATGTTTTATATACTTGTGACACCGAAAATTAAAAATCCTCTGACTTGTCGACACCTTTTGAAATTTCGAAATACTGCGGTGCAGAAGAAACTAGTTAAAAAAAATGGTTTTGGACCTAACTAGTCGATCTCGCTACAGAAAAAGTTGTTTTAGCTGTTACATCTGTCCTAGCACATAACTAGATAATATATATATACTCTTATCATGTACATACATCGCGGATGTTTTAGAATCGTAAATTAATCTTAGATGTGAAATAGACTCAAAACAGAATTTTTACTTGCGAAGTAAAAAAAACATACGAGGCAATCTTATGTGTTAGCAAATGAATCTGAAAAATGTTGATGGACTTTTCTATTAGTTCTGTTTATTTTTAATTTGTTTAAAATGTTTTGTCGATGCATATTATACTTTATATTTTTTCATTTATACCACTTTCTACTTTATTTTTTTATAAACCCACCTGTTTATTTAATTTGAGACCAGACGATATGAATGGTATTTGAGCTCTATCGAATCATTTTTAACAGATTTAAGGCGACTTACAATTTTGGTTCATCATTTTTTGACTATTTTAAATATCTATGGATCACAGTCTTTCCTGCTTTCCCATGTGTTTCCCCTTTTTTTAAAAACTGCCCCTTTTCCCTTGAAATATTCTACATTTGAGAATACAATATTTGAATTACGCGGGAAATTTCAGACCGGAAAACAGTCTCGAGCTTGAATTGTAAAATTTGAAATTGCATTTGCTTGAAATTTACTGAAATGACTTAGCTATAAATGTTTACTTGGCCGATTTCAAACTAAACTATTTAGGATTTAAATAAAACTTTCAAGTTAAAATAATTTTTAGGACGAAAAAGTATTACGATTTAATTATTAATGATGGTATTTTTTTAAAGAGAAAATATTCTTGATTATAAGAACGATTTTAAATATAAAAATTATTTATTTAATAAATTTATTTTTTGTTCGGACTTTTTTATATCGCTATATCGCCGTGAATGGATTTCCAATGACCTAACAAGGAGATGATTAGAGTTGGAATTTTTTTTAAATCTCATAAATTCCCTACTACGAAATCCATTGGATGACTATTAATTTGTCAATGGTGACCCGTTTTCGAAAAATCAACTTTGATCGAAACTTTTTTTTTATGGGTTGACATGTTTATTTATTAAATTCCATTTTCATTTCCCTTTAATTTGCAGCAATTAAATTTTCAACTGTTGAAAATTGAAGAAAATTAAAAATGAAAGAAAACTGAACATTGAATTTTCAACAGCTGAATTTTCTTCAATTTAAAAAAGTTTAAAATTCAGTTGTTTAAAATGGAATGGAACTGAAAATTCAATTGTTAAAAGTTGAAGAAAATTTATTTTCCAACTGTTGAGAATGGAAAAAATTGATAATTGAATTATCAATAAAAGAAAATTCAAATGTTGAACATGCACGAAAATTAAGAAAATTGATCATTGACTTTTCAGTAGTTAAATTTTCTTCAAATTTCAACAGTTGAAAATTCAATTCTTTAAAAGGGAAGAAAACTGAAAATTCAATTGTTGAAAATTGAATTTTCAACTGTAGAAAATGGAAGAAAATTGATAATTGAATTAACAACAGTAGAAAATTCAACTGTTTAGAATTGAAGAGAATTGAAATTTTAATTATTAACTGCTAAAAATTAATGAAAATTGAATTTTCAACAGTTGAAAATTATATTGTTGGAAATTGAATGAAATTAAAAATGAAAGAAACTTCAACATCGAGTTTTCAACAATTGAATTTTCTTCAATTTACGACAGTTGAAAATTCAGTTGTTTCAAACGGAAGAAAACCGAAAATTCAACTGTTTAAAATTGAAGAGAATTGAAAATTCAATTATTAACTGTTAAAAATGAATGAAAATTGAATTTTCAAAAGTTGAAAATTATATTGTTGAAAATGTCTTCAATACTCCGCAGTTGAAAATTCATATGTTTAAAATGGAAAAATACTAAAAATTCAGTTGAAAATAGAAGAAAATTGATCACTGACTGATCAACGGTAGAAAATTTAACTGTTGAAAATTGAAGAGAATTGATAATTGAATTATTAACTGTTAAAAACTGAAGACATTTTAATTTGCAACAGTTGGAAAATCTATTGTTGAATTGAATATTGAGTTTTCAACAGTTTATTTTTCTTTAAGTTTTAACTGTTGAATTCAGCATGAGAATTTTCGAAAATGGGTCACTTCTGGCAAAAAAATGCTTTTTGGCAATTTAGTAGGTATCCAATGGACTCTCAGTAGGGAATTTATGAGAATTAAAAAAAAATCCTAACTCTGGTTATCTCTTTATTTATAATATAATTATTCAATTTTTTAAAAGTCTTTAATGTCTAGTCATTTAAAAATACATTTCTTATAAAAAGCTTATTTATTCTTTTCCATATGTAAAAATTAATGTTTAATTTTTCCCCTATTTTTACCCTTTTTGGTGAAAAATTACCTTCCCTTTTTTGAGCTTCTTTTGCACTGTGATCCCTGAATACCATGTCTTTAATTTGTTATAATCTCTGAATATATTACAAAATTGAATTTTATGAGATCCATTCAAAACACCTCTTTACCATTCAGAAGTACAAACCCGAATCTTCTATATTTCAGAAAACTTGTGTTG
This sequence comes from Andricus curvator, assembly GCA_932195095.1. Classification (NCBI taxonomy): domain Eukaryota; kingdom Metazoa; phylum Arthropoda; class Insecta; order Hymenoptera; family Cynipidae; genus Andricus; species Andricus curvator. Next base: position 241,497 of record CAKNYM010051378.1, on the reverse strand, counting down.
GATGCAAGTTCCGAATGAATGCAAAAATTGATTATAGAGAAATTTATATTTTAGGAGTTAGTTGATGCGAACGTGATTTCGAGCTTATTACAAAAAATAAAAAAATGATAGAGAATTATATAAATCCCTTTCGTGTTTTCGTCCTGTACAAATTTTAGGAACTATTTGTTTAAAAATACAAATTGTATATAATTAAACGTTTATGTAATTTATAAAAAATTTAAATTACATTAATAAGGAGTATATTTTCGAAATTGTAAATCGGAAATATAGAATGTTTTTGAAATTGTAATAACGAGCACAAAAGGGGTCTTTTTTAATTAAAGGGAGTTAAATATTAGTTCTAACAAGGCACAAAAATGTTTCTGTAGGATAAAAAGAGTTCGTTTTTACTTACATTTTTACATTTGAATCCATATTTGATTCTTCTATTTCCACTTTTTTTATTTTTTTATTTTGTTTATTTAAATCTGTTTTATGTAAATACCAGTGACCAATTTTTGAAGATCCTTTGGAGTGGAATAGGATTGTTTCGTAATTAGTATTTGTAAGTGCGATCCAAAACTCATGTTTTTAAAATAAATCGCGACCACGTTGAACTTGAAGGAGTAAATTTACAAGTTCGAAAACTGTTACGACTGAAAAAATTGTAAAAGACATAATAAATGTTTAAAATATTAAGACACAGTTGAATCATTTTTAAAAAGTCACGTCTTTTAGTGGCTGTTTTCAGTTTCTTTATCTATTGAAAAAGATTAAGAATTTCTGCACCATCAATTCTGTAAATAACAATGTTTCTAAACATTATCGTAAAAGAGAAAATTTGAATTGTAAATTATTGTTAAATATTGGGAAATAATTTTGTTATTTATGAACAAATTTAGAAATTTTGTTATAACTTGAATAATAATTGAAGGCAATTAAATTATTTTCTAGGATTTCTAGGAAAATTTTTAATGTGTCGAAAAAGCATCTGGAGCATATTAAGAAAAATTTATTATTTTCAGGATTTAAATTTTTTTAGGAGAACTGAATTTTTAAGGGTTTCAAGA
>CAKNYM010051378.1:178490-240435 GCA_932195095.1 Andricus curvator | reverse complement strand
AGGATTTAAATTTTTTTAGGAGAACTGAATTTTTAAGGGTTTCAAGAAAATATAAAAATTCTCAAGATTCTTGGAAAAATTTTGAATGATTCTTCATTTAAAAAAAGTAATTTTAAAGAAAAATTGGAAAAGATTTCAAAACATTTCATATGATTTCCTAATGTTTCAAACCAGAATGTAGAAGATTTTAAAGAAAAATTTTTCACTTTTTCAAGATTACAAAATTTTAGAATTAATTCGAGTAAGTTGAAGAGATATTTGGACAAATTTTAATAATATTTTTAAATAATTATTAACACGAGAAGATATAATATTTGTTTTAACAAAATGTAGATTTTTGAAAATTTTGTAAAAAATTTTGGAAGCTTTTTTTAAGATTGTTGAAATGTTTCAAGAGAATAAAAAAATTTTTGAAATTTTCAAAGATTACAAAATTTTAGAAGTTCTGAGATGATTAAAATAATTTAACTTGTAAAGATTTGAAAAAATGAAAAAATTTAGATTTCGAAAAAAATATATAATAATTTAAAATGATTTTTTATTCTGAAATATTAGTTTTAAGAGAATGTTTAAAAAGATTTGAAAACATTTCTAAAGTTGGCAAAGGAGGATCTGAAAGATTGTAAGCCTTTTTTTTTTACTTTTGAAGCATTTTTTTGAAGTTTTGGGAAAAACTCTAATGATTTTTAAAGATGTTTAGAAGTTCTGAAAAGATTCAAAAAGGAATTTTCTTAAATTCATGTTAAGATTTGTAATGAATTTTCTTTTAAATATGAGTTTTAAGAGAAAATTGAAAAAGATTTCAAGTGATTTCCTAAAATTTTAAAAAAGATTTTAAAGCAAAATATTTCAATTTGTCAAGATTTAAAAAATAAAAAACAAAATGGAGATTCTCAAAGATTTGAAACAAAAACTTTAGAAGCTTTCAAAGAATTTTGAAAGGTTTCAAGCGAATAAATATTTAAGTATTTTTATTTAATAAAATATTTAAGTTATTATTTGTATGCTTTAAACAAATCTTTGTACCAAGGTGAATTACCGTTAATAAACTAAATCAAATCAATAATTTTTTTTTATTCTGAATGATTTTTAAAAATTTTAAGAAAAATTCCAATCAGTTTAAAAGATATAAGAGATTAAAAATATTGTAAAACTTCGAACGATTTCTGAAAATTTTAAAAATATTTTTAAATATAATAGATTTTAAAACAAAATTTTGTAATTTGGCAAGATTACAAAATTTTAGAAAAAATTCAAGTAAGTTTAAGAGATATTTAGAAGTTTTGAAACCATGAAAAAATAATTTTAAACTTGATAAAATTAAAAACAATAAAACCAAATGTAGATTCTTAAGGATTCTGAACAAAAACTTTAGAAGCTTTAAAGCTTCTTAAAATTCATGAATAATTTGGAATAATTTTTTGTTTTGAAAAATTAAGTTTTAAAGAAAATTTCAAAAGATTCTAAGAATGGCTGAAAAAAATATGGGAGATTTTAAGGCAAAATTCGAGACAGTTTAAAAGATATTTAGGAATTTAACAAGTTTTGAAGAGATAAAAAATATTTTTAAACTTGCTAAGATTTCCGAAAATTTATAAAATATCTTTGAAATTGACTAGAATTTTCCCTAATATTTTGTAAAATCCTGTAAAATAAACATTTTTCTTTACGATTTTCTGCATTCTTTTTCGATACTTCTGAAATCTTCAAATATCTTTTTGAATTTTTTCAAGAATCTTAGAAAAAGTATATTTATATAACTTAAAAAAACTGATAATACTTATTTCTTTATTTTCAGACTTCAGAATCTAATTTTAGCTAAATTTAACTTTTAACAAATAAATCGTTTTTCAATATTTGTATTTTTTATTAACAATTTTTACCCTCAAATAGAAAAAATACCCGCTCGCTAGTCATTTGAAAATTTCAAGAACAGAGCCCTGCTGGAAGTAAACGGATTGAAACCTTATCCGTTTTAATCCGTCATCTATCCATAAGTATCCGTTTGAATAATTTTTTATACTCTTCAATCCGTTTGTATCCGTTGTATATCCATCTATCCGTTTTTGTATATTACTATCAGTTTTTATGCTTATACGTTTCAATCCTTCATTTTGTATCCGGAACTCAATCCTTATCTATCCGCCAGCTACTTAGATTTGATCTCGTCACCTATCACTGATTAAAAATTTATCCGTTTCAATCAATGCTTATCCTCTTTAATCCTTTCTCTAAAAAATGTATTCTCTTACCGTTCTAATCCATGAATCTCTATCCGCAACCCTATCCTTTTCTATCCGCGACCTACTTTGACATTCCTGGTTAACTATCACGAAAAGAATACTTATCCGCGCCAATCATTACTTATCCTCTTTAATCCTTTCTCCACAGAAAGAATTGGCTATCCGTTCTAATCTATAATTTTCTATCCGTCACCCTATCCTTTTCTCTCCGCGAGCTACTTTGACTTTTCTCGTTATGTAAAACGGATAGAATATTAATCCGTGCCAATCATTACTTATCCTTCTTCAATCCTTTCTTCAAAAAACTTATTGACTGTCCGTTATATTTCGTGATTTTCTATCAAATATGAATTAGCATAATAGTTTTCACTGCAGGTACATACGAATAGAATTCTTTTTATTCAAACTGATACGAGAGGATATAATATTATTAGGTCAATACAGAGTGAAAAGGATAGACGCGGATAGAGTATTACTAGTTGAAGACTGATTGAAACGGATAGATATGGATAGCATATTTTACTTGAAGACGGATTTACACGGATCGATATGGATAGATTATTTTTAGTTGAAGATGGATTGAAAAGGATACATAAGGGTAGAATATTTTTCGTTGAATACGGATTAAAACGGATAGATGAGGATAAAAAATTTGGGACTGAAATGGATAGGGGCGGACTAAATTCCACTTCACGTATTGAAAATTATTCAATCGGAAAAAGATTTAAGAATCTATCAAAGGATAGAACATGATTGAAAAGGATGCAAAGTGCTCATCCAAACGGATACATAATTTCTATCCGTTTGAATCCGTTTACTTCCAGCAGGGAGAAGACGAAATGGAAGCAGGAAAGGATTTTTGTTAAAAGTTGAAGAATATTCAGATGTTGGAGACAAGAAGTATGTAACTGACAATCTCGATTAATTTTCATTATTTATTATTTTTTTCTAATTCACAAATCTATTTCATCTATAATTCAACTCTGAAGCAGTTTAATTTCAAAAATGCAAAAAAGAACTCAATTAAAAACAAATCCATAAATATTTTTTAAAAAACTGCATGCATTCTATCATGAAAATAGAGATTATAAAATCTGAAAGGCCAGTTTTGTATAGCTCTAAATTTCTAAAAGTCTGTGATTTCAGCAATTATATACAATGCAAAATATATTTTAGTTTTTTTAGAACAATCATAGCTTTCCTCGCGTTATGTACACAGAAAAATATATTAAAAAAATAGTTTCTATGTCCTATTTACAATAATTAAGTCGTTGAAGGTGCAAGATCAGACTTTTCAAGTATTGTCGAAGATCATGCGCTCAGTTGTGATGTTACATGATCTTACAGACGAGCTGATACTAGGTAATAGGCAGGTACATTGTGGAGATGCAGTGGCCACGATTCAGCTATCGTGGACAGTATTTTTTTTTGTCGTGCTACTTAATTCTCGCCTCCAACTTACTGTTCGCTAGTATGAATATCTTCTATCGCTCGGGGGGAAAAAATGCTGAAAAATGTTATTTCAAATATTATCTGTTGTATTTAACATGGCCGTAGAATATAACAAAGTTAACTAATCAATAGTTATTACAAGATTTTCTATTTGCAAAGTCGATCTTAATTATTTGCTCATCTAGAATTATAATATTGACTACTTCGCTCTATAGTAGCAGTGAAACATCTAAATTTAACTCAAATTGTTAAGAAAGTGGCACAATTTTTGTGGAATATTCGGTAATTTTAAAAATATAAACTTTCAAAAAGGAGTACTAAAAACTTCTTTTCCATTCTTCGATATTCTGCGACAGTACAAAAAATATTTTTACTTTAAAATACTCAAAAAACAGGACAAGACATCGTAAAATGGAACTTTCCGTGAACAAGTTTTCACTTTCCCTGACCATTAATATTCAAAGACGAGCATTTTAATCTTGTAACATTTTTGACATCGAATCTTTTATAATCAGAATTTTCGACCAATAAATGAGTTCTTAACAAAATACTTAAATTTTGAACCAAATGGTCAAATTTTTAATTAAAGAGGATTAGCTTCAAACAAAACCATTTACATGATCAACCAAATAGTTGAATTTTCAAGCCAAAACGGAGAAGTTTTTCATGATAGTTGAATTTTCAACCTGAAAAGTTGAATTTTTAACAAAAAGATTAAGGCTCAATGAAAAATGTAGTAGTCGATATTTCAACAACAAAAACAACGAATTTTCAACAAAATAGTTAAATTTTCAACCGAAGAGTGGAATTTTCAACCAAAAAAGATAATTTTTCAACCGAAAATCGAAAAGGTAAATTTTCGGTAAAGAAATAATTTTCAGCAAAAAAAAAAGGAATTTTCAACTTAAGAAAAAAAAATTTTCTACTAAAATGATGAAATTTCCAACCAAAAAGACGAACTTTTAACAAAAAAAGATTTTTCGGTCAAGAACGAAAAAAAAGTTTATCCAAATTGTAGAACCTTCAAGCCAAAAGACGAATTTTCTGTAAAACAGTAGAATTTTCAACGAAAAAAATTCATTTTCAATCAAACAGCCGTATCTTTAACAAACAAAAAAAGGAAATTGCAAAACAAAAAGTTTTCTACCAAAAAGACGAATTTTTTACTAAAAAATATCAATTTTGGACCAAAAATGGAAAAGTTACATTTACAGTTAAAAAAAATTATATGGAGAAAAAACGAATTTTCAACAAAATAGGTAAATTTTCAACTAAATAGATGAAACATCAAACAAAAAAAATTAATTTAAAAAAAAAAGAGTTTAATTTTGACCCAAGTAGTTGAATTTTTAATTAAAATATACACAATTTGAACAAAATAATTAAGTTTTCAACCAGAGATAAATCTTCAACTGCAATAGTTGAAATTTAAGTTTAAAAAATTAATTTTGAACCGAAATAAAATAAATTTTCAACAAACGAGATCAATTTTGAACTAAAATGATGAATCTTAAAAAAAGTGACTTTTTAACCAAGTGGTTCAACCTTCAACCAAGTAGTTCAATACCAAAAAAGATGAATTTTCGACGAATAATGTAATAGTCGATATATGAACTAATAAAGATTTTAATTTAAAAAAAAAAAAAAAAACAGTCGAATTTGAATAAAAAAGATGAATTTTCAACAAAATAGTTGAATCCTTAACCAATTAAGATTTCAATTAATTTTACAACATCAAAATATGAATTTTCAACAACCAAAAATTTTCTATAAACATAATTGGACTTTCAACCCAAAAAGGCGATTTATTAACAAAGCTGCTGAATTTTTAACCAAATAATAAAATTTTTAACTTGAAATAAATCCGTCAGGAGGAAGCAACTGAAAACAAAGAAATAGAAATAGAAATACAAGGCATTTACTAATAAGAATATTATATCAGGGTCGCCGCAAAACTTCATTTTCAAAGTTCCTTAATTTTTCCCTGACCAATTTTTCATTCTCCCTGACCATTAATATTTAAAAAAACAGAATCCTAATACTGTAAAATTTTCAACATAGAATATTTTATAAATGGAATAAAACAATTTCAAATTAAAATAAAATTTTTTTAATTTATTATTCTTGCCTCTTCTAGAAATTCCCTGACTTCTGCAATATTTTTTTTCAAACTCCCTGACCCCCTAACCAGTCAATTATCTAAATTATTCTAAATAATACTAGATTTTTAAAAATTCAAGTATTTTTTGCAAAAATGATTTGATATACACTATCGAAAAATTGAGCAGGAAATTTTTGTAGAACTTCAAAAAGAACAATTATTCTTTTCCGTGTCTCAAATATTTTTCGAAATAAACCAGCATATTTGATTTTTAAAAGAACGGCCTCTATGTACTTAATTTTCAACTTTTAATTTTATTTGCGGATTTCGAAACAATGAAACACCCATCAGAACCAAAAAAGTGAATATCTTCCTTATTTTGCAAAATACCAAATTTTCAAAAAAAAAAAAAAAAAGGAAAAGGTGAAAACCAAGTTTTATGCTGTCTTAACATTTTGAGTCAAAGTTAGACAATTTTCTTTGTACCTCTGCTATTACTAGAATTTAGGTTCTGCTCGCTTTTTCGGTATGTCGCCTCAACTCAAGATTAAAAAATCAAATTACATATTTGATTCAAAAATAAATAAATTATATTAATAAAAATCAATAACCAATGAGAAGGTACCTTAACCTTTAAAATCAAAATAGTAGTTCCAACAACAAAACCGGTCTATGTTCTAAAAAAAGATAAAAAAAGATTAGTAAAATAAGAAGGGTTCTAAAAAATGGATTAAAACAATCCATTAAATGTAAAATAGTATAAAAACAAGGATTGAAGGCACACAGAAGAACAAATGCAACCGACTATTATTGCCATTTAAGGCCATGTAATACTTACCCGAGTCTTATCTTATCGACATTTTTCCGCAAAAAACTCACGTCCACGCAAATTGAGATATCGAGTTGAAATTCTGGAAAATTAACTTTCCTTTATTTAATTTCTCAAATTTTCAACTCGATATCTCAATCCGTGTAGACGTTAATTGCGAAAAATGTCGGTAAAATAGGAATCGGGAATGTATTACATGGCCTTAAAAAAAATCATTGAAGGCAACACCTCTCTCGTTCGATAGTATCAATTTCTTTATTTCTCGTCGCATAGCATAGAAATTCAGCTGCCTCGCAATTCGTATACCTGACTTCAACATACCGAAAATTCGAGCAGATAAAGTCCACCTAGTCTTCCTTACGCTCAAAATACCTAGTTTCGATGCGCTTGCATAATGAGACAAGCGTAGGATACTCATTGACAATGCTGGCCAATCTGTTATTTGGAAGTGGTGTCGTTATAATCGTAAAAATGTGTCCAAAAACCAAGGAATCCAATTCGTTCGGTCTGCAAATATAACAGCCATAAAAGCCTTTATTATTGTCTTATAAATTACAAATTAAAAATTACAATTTTGAATTTCTTATAAATTCTCATGGAGAATTAATAATAAAATTACAAATTCACCCTCTTACAAAGTTTCCATTCCACTGATTTTCGTTTTAAGGCCATGTGATACTTATCCGATGCCTACCTTACCGACATTTTTTCGCAAGAAGTCACATCCACACGAATTGAAATATTAAGTTGAAAAGAGGAATTATATCAAAGACAGTAAGGAAGGTTTGTATAGTCCTAAATTTCTGGTAATAGGAAAAAATTACAAAAATTTTCCAAAAGTAAATTTTTTGATAGTCTCAGAAATGTAGGACCATACAAAGTTCCTCAATGGTTTTTATTTCATTTCCTGAATTTTCATCTCGATATCTCAACTAAAGTAGACTAGGGTGGTCCAACAAATATATTTTTTTTTGCTAGAGGGCAAGTTCCCTGTTTTGTGAGGTTCCCGGAAAAAGAAATTGTATTTTTTTCAAATTCGTCAAAATTAACATGCATTTTTAAGTGGGGAAAGCTCAGCTTTCGAAAAAATGGGAAAAACTACTGATTGTCATTAAGTTTCCGTACATTGAATTTCAGTCACTTCCTAAGAAATATTTCAGGAATCGTTTACACCCCTTAAGGTTTAAATTTGACGCCCCAACCACTTTGTATTGTGCCCGGAAAATGCCCCGAAAATGAAAAATATCAGTTTTATATCAAATTCATGCTAGAGAAAGTTTAAAAAAAAAATTTGTAGCATGCATTTTTTGTATTCCATGGGTGACAATTTCGCAAGTATCTTTTAACACATTTTACATTATTTAAACAATTACTATTTGTTAAGAAATTTTAATTTGCCCTGTAAATCATAAAAAGTCGGTATTTTTCGTATTTTTTGAAAGTGAATATTGAAAATAATATTTGTTTATTAATTTATTTTTCTCAACTGTTTAGACAATTTATATTTGCTTCAATTTTTGTTTTCCTACCAAATCATGAAAAGTTCGTATTTTCTGGAATTAATGACAGAATTAATGAATGTTAGGAAGAATATTTTTTATTGGAAAATTTTGGAATTGCTTAAACAATTTCTATTTGTTTAAATATTTTCAAAGGTGATTAAAAAACTAGAATTTTTTCCACCTTCCCAATAAAAAGTCAGACGTGAATGATTGATTTGGTGGGGAAAATTGGAAAAGATAGAAATTGATTAAACAGTTGCAAAACGTCTTCAACAAAAATATTCCTAAAATTAATTAAGTGAGTCATTAATTCTAGAAAATACGAACTTTTCAAGATTGAAAATTAAAACAAAAATTGAAACAGATATAAATTGTTTAAAAAGTTGAAAAATGCCTTGAAAAAAATATATTATTCTCGAAATTCACTTACTGTGTCATTAATTCCAAAAAATACTAACTTATCATGATTTACAGGGAAAATTAAAAATTACAAAAATAATCATTGTTTAACAATTTTACAATTAATTCGAAAACTTGTCACGTATAGAATAAAACAAATTCATGTTGAGATAATTACAAAATATCCCGTCTTTATTATGAATTTTACACGAAACTGCTATTTTGCATTTTTTGGGCACAATACAAAGAGTTTGGGGAGTCAAATTTAAAAGTGATGAGATGGGAATTATTCCTTGAATATGTCTTATGAAATGACTGAAATTCAATTTACGAAAAGTTAATAAGAAGTATTTGTTTTCCCCATTTAAAATCCCATGTTAATTTCAAAAGCCAGGGGGTACCAATTTGAAAAAAAATGGGATTACTCTCTCCTGAAACCTCACAAAAAAAGGGGGGGGGGAGCTTTGCCCTCTAGAGTAAAAAAAATTTGCAATGCATTTTTTGACCACACTAGTATGGACGTAAGTTGGATTCTAAAAAATGTCGGTAACGTAGGAATCGGATACGTATTACATGGCCTTAATTAGAAAACAAGTAAATTCAAGCAAATTCACAAAATAGGGGTAATTAGTGGAAACTTTTTTTCGGTATTTGCCAAAGGAAATTAATCGTTGATTTGAGGAGCAGGATCTTCGGGAAGAGGTGAGGTGGGTTCGGAGGATTCATTGAATTGCCAGGAATCTTCGGAAACTGTATCGATGACTTCGAAATCTTCGGTACTGGATTTTATGTCGAAATTGAGGAATCGAGAATGGATCAATTGAGTGTGTTCGATGATTAGAGGGAATTGATTAATCATGTTAGCAATGCATTCAGTCGAGGGAAGGAGTCTGGTGGCGGTGAGGGCTTTCACGTGACCGTAAACCAAGGCATCCAATTCTGTTGGACTTCAAAACAAGGAGAATTTGAAATTTTATTTTTATACTTTTAAGAAGGAACATGCGCAACTTCAAGATCATAATAATATCTGGAAAAAAGTCGTCAATGCGTTCTTATAAAATACAAAAAAGAGTTGAGAAGATTAATTATTTCGTGGCAACTTTATAATTATTAATAACATATTAATAAAATAAATAAAACAATAATACATTCCGTAAGCAGTGTGAAGTTAATTCGCAATGATGATTTCCTATTTTAATTTTTTTATTTTGAGATTGGTTTCCTATTTATTAATTTTGTATACATTTTTGAGACGAACAGTCACTCTGCCAATAAATTAAAGCAGCTTTAGCAACAACGAATTTTTTCATAGTAAGTTTCAGTATACCGTAATTTTTGCACTTAATTTGTTTATAAAAATTAAGTGGATTATAAGCAAATGACTTGTGTTTTGTTGGTGTTCATATATGTTGATCTACTATACATATTCGGTTTGCCTTTTCAAGAAGCGTTGTGTATTCAATTTCAAATTAAATTTGAAATTTCAATTTATAACCTTTGAAATTCACATCTTTCGAAACGTAAAAATAAAAAATTTCTAAAAAACATAATTAACTGAATACTTTTATAGTAGCTTTCCAATTTTCCAAGCTCTCTTCTACTACTTCGTTCTAAGTTGAACTACTTTGTTCAAAATACGTTTTTTTAGTTGAAGATTCATAATTTTAGTTGAATATTCTATGAATAATCTATCTATCTTATTATTATTATCTTATCTTTAATCTCTTTGGTTAAGAATTCAACTATTTTGTTGAAAATTAATTTTCTGTTTTTGAAGATTAATCATTGGACTTGAAAATTCATCTCTTTGGTTGAAAATTTAACTATTTTGACAAAATTTTTTTTTTTTTGTTTGGCTGAAAATTAATTTAATTGAAAACTGAAATGTTCTAGTCTTGGTTGTAAACTGGTATTTTTTAGTTTAAAATTCAACTACTTGGTTGAAAAGTCATGTATTTGTTGAAAATTCTGCTTGTTTGGTAAAAAAAATTAATCTTCTTGTTTAAAAACTAAGTTCTTTTTTGGTTGCAAATTCTACTGCTTGGTTCTAAGTTGAACTACTTTGTTCGAAATTCGTTCTTTTGGGGTTAAAGATTCATAGTTTTGGTTGAATATTCATCTCATTGGTTGAAAATTGAACTATTTTGTTGAAAATTTATCTATTTGGTTGAAAATTCATTTTTTTTTGATTGAAGATTCATTGTGGTTGAATGTTTATCTCTTTGGTTGAAATTTGAACTATTTTGTTGAAAATTCATTTTTTTTGTTAAAGATTTATCACTTTAGTTGAAAATTTATCTCTTTGCTTCAGAATTTAACTATTTTTACAAAAATTCATTTTTTTGTTGAAAATTAATTTGTTTAATTGAACACTAAAATATTCCAGTCTTGGTTGTAAGCTGATCTTTTTTAGTTAAAAATTCAACTATTTGATTAAAAATTCATGTATTTGTTGAAAATTCATTTTTTATTGTTTAAGATTGATCATTTTAGGTGAAAATTCATCTCTTTGGTTGAACTATTTTTACCTAATTCTTTTTCATATTTGTTAAAAACTAATTTGTTTAACTGAAAATTTAACTATTTCGTTTTTGGTTGTAAACTGATCTGCTTTAGTTGAAAATTCAACTATTTGATTGAGATTCATATATTTGTTGAAAATTCATTTTTTTTAAAAAGATTTATCATTTTAGTTAAAAATTTATCTCTTTGACTGAAAATTTGACTATTTTGATGAAAATTTTGTTGTTGTTGAAAATTAATTTGCGTAAATAAAAATTTAACTATTCCATTTTTGGTTGTAAACTGATCTTTTTTAGTTGACAATTCAACTATTTGGTTGAAAATTCATGTATTTGTTGATAATTCTTCCTTTTTAGTAGAAAATTAATCTTCTTGGTTGAAAAATGGAATTCAACCAAAAGAGACGAATTTTCAACCAAAAATAATGACTTTTTAAAACCAATTTGTTGAATTTTCAACAAAATAATAAATTAACTTCAATTTCAGTTCATCAAAAATTCCTTGACTTTCCCAGACAATTTTTCAATTCCCTGGCAGAAACACTGATCTTAGAACAGAAATTAATAGAAATAGAATAGGTTCATAAGACACAATGTTTATTTAAAAGTTTATATTTTCAACATAAGGTTGCACAAAATTCTTATATTTTGTGAAATGATGCAGAATTATTTGGAACATTTTAAGGGCATTAAAAAATCTTTGACTTTACTCGCAGCATGTTCGTCCTTAAATTCGAAACACTATAGGCTGGCAAACAAAAATATAAATGATTAAAAACCCATTTCTTACCTCTCTCCGAAGAAATAGGGCTTGTTTTCCAGTCGTTCAGACAATGCTTCACAGCAATTTTTGACCTCGCTCAGGACTTCCGACAGGGTTTTATTGTACCAGCCCAATACCTTAAGTTTTTTAGTCACCTGGCTCTGTTTTTGCCAGCTCAGGATATGATTTAAAGGCCAGGGATAAACGCTTCCATACCTTGGTTTGGTGATATTACTCAAGGTAGGTGTATCGCACCAACAAATATACTGTTCGGCATTTACTAGAACGTTATTTACCAAAGAGATGTAAGCCCTCATGTCTGCTTTATCTGTTGCTTCCAACTCTTCCGACAAGCTTGTTCCTTTCGTGTTTACAAAATTAACTATGCCATCAAAATCAGAAACTACAAACGCCCCACATTGTATAAAAGGAACACGTCCCGATGGCGACATGTATTCGGCGTTACTTCGTGGCTCTATTTGGAATTCCAAATTGCACATTTTGAGGTACGCTTGAACGGCGAGGCAGTTTGCATTGTCTGGTAGTAGAATTTGCTCTACTTCGTAGGGCTGGTACAGGTTTATTAGTTGTGGCCATGGTTCTTGAGCTAAAATCAAAATTGAGAAAATATTACGTTGGGGTTTCAGTTTTTTAGAAATGGATTTCAGGCTTAAAAGTCCCTATTCCAGAAAACAGAATCTACAAAGAAAGTAGCATAATCTTTACGTTTTTTAAATAATTGGAAGTCTTCCACAATTTCCAATTTAGTTTTTATCGAAATTTCAACGCTTTCTGTTACAGACTTCACAGCCAAAAATGCTCTCAAAACAGGGGAAATAGTGTAATTTTTCAAGATAACAGGGGAATAAATTCTTTGAAATAAAATTAACTTATGTACGATATTCCTAAGATTTCAAGTGGAAATACATTAAATTAAAAAAAAAAAGAATTGAATTTTCGACAGAAGGGTTGAGTTTTCAAGCTCAAAAATTGAATGTTTTAGAAAATATTTTACTTATAAGCCCGAAAAGATTAATTTTCAAAATCGAAGTTAATTTTCAACCAAGAAAGATGAATGTTCAAACAAAACAGACTAATTTTCAACAAAAAGATTGAATTTTCCACCAAAAAAGATTTTTCAATCGCGAAAGAAAAAAAAATCAACTAAGTTGTTGAATTTTCAACCCAAAAAGCGAATTTTCAACAGAAGGGTTGAATTTTCAAGATCAAAAATTCAATGTTTTAGAAAAAATGTTACTTCTAAGCCTGAAAAGATTAATTTTCAACCAAGAAAGATGAATATTCAAACCAAATTGACGATTTCTCAACAAAAAGGTTGAAATTTCCAACAAGAAAGATTTTTCAGTCGAGAAAAAAAATCAACTAAATCGGTGAATTTTCAAGCCAATAAGACGAATTTCGATCAAGAATTAAATTTTCCACCAAGAAAGATTTTTCAGTCACGAAAGCAAAAAATGCAACTAAATTGTTGAATTTTCAAGCCAAAAAGACGATGTTTCTAGAAAAAAGTTGAAGTTTTACACAAACATATGAATTTTCAAGAAAAAAGTTCATTTTCAACCAAACAGTTCAATTTTCTACCAAAATAGTTCAATTTTTAACCCAAAAAGATGATATTTCAACCAGGATTTTCATAAAAAAATTAATTTAAAAAAAAATAAATAAATTTCCAACCAAAAGAGATGAATCCGGAACCAAAAACATAAAAATAGACGTTTCAATTAAAGAGAGTTAAATTTCGAACAAAAAATTTGACTCTTTTACGAAAAGATGAATTCTAAATCCAAAAGGACAACTTTTCTGTAAAAAAATTGAATGTCCAACAAAAAAGTTTAATTTTCGACCAAATAGAATAAATTTAAAAAAAAAAGTTGAATTTACAAAAAAATAATTAATTTTCCAACTAAACGGGATGAAATCTGAACAAAAATACAACAGTAGACTTTTCAATTAAAAATAAATTATCTTGTAACCAGAAAAGATTACTTTTCTACAAACTCTTGATTTTTCATTTTAAAAAGACGTATTATCTATCCAAAAAGGCGAGTTTTCAATAAAGCAGTAGAAGTTTCAACTATAAAAGACGAATGTTCTACCAAACGATGAATTTTGAATCTAAAAGCACGAATTTTCTATTCAAAAAGACAAATGTTCAACAAAAAAGTTGAATTTTCAACCATATAGTAGAATTATAGATAAATGAGTTCGGGACCAAACAATTTACATAAGATTTTGTAATAAAAAAGAATTAGCTTTTAATCAAAAAAGATTACTTTTCTACCAGGAGATGAACTTTCAATCCAAAAAGACGAAATATCTATAAAAAAAAAAACAACTAATTTTCAACTATAAAAGATTAACTTTTTACCAAAAGATGAATTTTTAATGTAAAAGGAGGAATTTTCTATCCAGAAAGACGAATGTTTTACAACATAGTTGAATTTCCAACAAAATAATTAAATTTTCAACCAATTAGTAGAATTTTTAACCAAAAGTTAAGAATCATGAACCAAAATATAATAGTAGACTTTTAAATTAAAAATAATTAACTTTCAACCAAAAAAGATTACTTTCTACCAAAAAATGATTTTCAAATCCAAAAAGACGAATTATCTATCCAAAGAAGTGAATGTTCAACAAAGCAGTTGCACTTTCGACTAAAACCTCCCCTGGGGGCTGTAACACCTTGTAGTTGGTGGGGAGGCTTAAGCATGTGCGACATAGGGGTCAAAAGGACCTCGGCCTGCATGCGTATGGATATGAATGAAAGGATCCCTATAAACGGGCTCTCCTGGGTGAGAGGAAAAAGGATCCCTATAAACGGGCTCTCCTGGCATGCGTGAGTACGGTATGATAGAAGGGTGAAAGAGCCTAGCTAACACGGGCCTTCTGGATCCCTGGGTCGAGGCCCCTCCCGGACCGACTTGCAGTTTGTAATCGGGACAGGAATGGCCTGCGGCCCACATAGCGACTAAGAAACAGCTCTCCGTTTTTGTTATGGTGGTTTGCAAACGGATATTTGCACATTGAGTGGTTCACTCAATGTGACCACCCCCCTAAGCCGTGGGTGTAGAGCGATCGTGCTCATGGCACTTTGGCACCTAGGGGTTACGAAGGTGTCTTAACGGCCTCTCGGGGACACCGGACTACCTCCCCGAGTAATTACAGTCTTACCCCTGCATGCGGGGCTCTGCAGGGGCGGACCTTTATTTCCCTAGCTTCTCGTGGGATCAATTATGGATACTCAAAATACAAAAAATGAGAAAGGAGGAAGAAGGGAGGTGGCGGAGGGAGGTGAGGGGTTGGGCCTTTACGGGCCCAACTTAACCCTTACCCCTCTATCTGTCTCTCCGGCAAGCCAAGTTCAGTTGATGGCTGTGCCCACAGCTCCCTTGGGAGCTGAGGGATCGACGGTCCTTCTGAACGAGGCCATGGTACTGGGAGAGGCCCATCGGCCCTCCAATAAGAAAAACAGCCTCAACGGTTCCCAGAAAAGGAGACTGAGGAGGAAAGTGCGGCAGGCTAGGGAAGCAGCTGCGGGAGCTGGAGGGTCGGCAGCTGAGGGGCTGACATCCAGCACTGAGGCCCAGAAGAGAGGTAGAGGCTCGGAGGGCACCCCACCGGGGGTGGCTGGGCCTTTGAAGAGGCACAAGTCGGCCCAGCAGCCGACGAACAGAGAGTCGTCGGGAGCTGGACTGACGGCCGCTCAGAGGACCAACCCCCTGACGGTGGTGGTGGCTGACACCAACTACCCGGACTCATTGCTCACGGTGGAGCAGTTTGAGATCTTCAGGGAGGCTACCTGGAGGGCGCTTGGAAAAGTGTCCCCAGACCAATGGCCAAAATTTGTGACCTCCTTCTGCAGAGGAGGGGTCTTTGTATTTGTGGCAGCCGACCCAGCGGCTAGAGCTTGGCTACTCAAAGCGGTGGTCGAGACGGAGTCGTGGGAAGGTGCGTCCCTTAAGGTGGGTGGAGTTGAGTTGCTCCAAAAGATGGTTAGAGCTACGGCGTGGTTCCCGGGCAAACCGGAAGACCCGTCTGAGGTGCTCCGTCGGTTGGAGGGATTCAACCCCTCATTGAAGACTGCGTCCTGGCGAATTGTCAGGCACGAAAAGCCTCAGGAAGTGGACACATTAGGAGGCACTAGGCATCTCCTAATCATGTATATTCCTGAGTCCCAAACGAGGGCCCTTTCGGCCCTCAACAACAGGCCCTTCTATCACTTTGGACAGGTCAACTTCAGGGTTGCCGGCCAGGGACAGGAGGAGCCTGTTGAGACGCAGGAGGATCGGGAGCAGACCTAAATGACTGCTCCGGGTCTAACCATTACCCAGATTAACTTGCATCACAGCAAAGGCGCCTCTGCAGTTTTGCAGAGGGGCATGGCTGCGAGGCATACAGGTATCTCGCTAATCCAAGAACCATGGTTAGTTCGAGATACCATTAGGGGATTAGGGGGGGCTGGTATTTTTTGTTACAGGGACCCCAAGGCGGCGAAACCAAGGGCATGTATACTGACGAAGGGAGTTAGCGCTGTCCCGCTGCTTGAACTATGTTCGAGAGACCTGATGGTGATAGCCTTGGATCTCAAAGGGATAGGGAGGCTGGTTCTAGGATCAGCTTATTTTCCTTATGACAGCGACACTAATCCACCAGTGGAGGTATGTACACTGGTGGAGTATTGCAAGGTAAGAAGCATTCCTCTTCTGTTGGGGTGCGATGCTAATTCCCACCATACTTTGTGGGGTAGCACGGACGTCAACTCAAGAGGTAATGACCTACTGGAATATCTAATTACTACTGACTTGGATATTCTTAATACGGGGAACACTCCGACGTTCCGTAATTCGGTCAGGGAAGAAGTCATTGACATCACTCTCTGCACCAGTAGTTTTAGGGATAGTATCAAGAAGTGGAGGGTTTCAGACGAACCCTCTCTCTCAGATCACTCACAAATAGAGTTCGTGTTGGAATCCGTTGTACCCGCTGGCCCCAAATGGGTCAGAAATCCAAGAAGAACGGACTGGGATCAGTTTTCCACGGAACTAAGATGTGCACTTTCAGAGGTTCCCAGGTCAATTTGAGACGTGGACACCCTGGAGATGGCAGCCAAAACTTTCACGGAAGCCATCAAAGCTACTTATGAAAGCAATTGTCGACCTACAAGAGTCCGAAAGGCCGGGGAGACACACTGGTGGAATGGGAAACTCGAAGAGCTTCGCAGGGTAACCAGAGAGAGGTTCAGACGTGCCAGTACTGGCAAAACGAAGGAACTATGGACGTCATTCACAACGATGAGGGACGAATACAGAGGTGCAATACGTAAGGCAAAGCAGGAGAGCTGGACCAACTTTTGCACAGACATCGAGAAGGGAGCTGAGGCGGCTAGACTGGACAGGCTGCTTTCTCGAAATCCAGACGCTATTCTCGGCACTCTGAAATTGCCCGGAGGGGGATACTCAGAGTCGGACGGGGATACCTTGGCCCATCTGATCAGGGCACATTTTCCAGGCTTTTCAAGGGCTGGAGAAGGGGGGAGGGCGACTCAGAGGCAGGCAAAGTCACCTGTGGCCCAACTGGGCCCCAAACGACGGCTGGCCAACGAGATCGTCACCCCTGCCAGGGTCAGGTGGGCCCTGAAATCCTTTAGTCCTTACAAGTCTCCTGGCCCGGATGGCATATATCCGGCCCTCTTACAGAGGGCCGGAGAGTCCATCATAGGGCCGCTTGTGAGACTTGCTAGGGCTAGTTTGACGTTGGGATATGTCCCGACGGCTTGGAGGGGTACGAGAGTAGTCTTCATTCCGAAGGCAGGTCGGATCGGTTATACTTCACCCAAGGATTTCCTGCCCATCAGCCTAACTTCTTTCCTATTAAAAACAGTGGAAAGACTTGTGGATAGATATATCCGCGATAAGGTCTTGTCAAGCAGACCGCTCCATAAGGAGCAACACGCCTATAGGGCTGGTCACTCGACGGAGACGGCCCTAATCGGAGCAGTGAACCTAATTGAAGGTCAACTGAAGGAGAAAGGCCTTGCGGTTGGAACCTTTATGGACATCGAAGGACCTCTGGAGAGGTGATCAGGGCGGCCATGATTGCACATGGTGTGCCTACGGCAGTCGTGGAATGGACGTGCCACATGTTGGCCAACAGGAATCTAACCACGACTAAGGGTGATGTCACTCTAAGTGGAACCATTGACTCGGGATGTCCGCAGGGGGGAGTTTTATCTCCCTTGCTGTGGTGCCTGGTAGTGGATGAATTGCTTCATCTACTCTCGAGTCAGGGTTTTCACGTCATAGGCTATGCGGACCATATATTAGTTATCGTGCGCGGTCAGCATCTGGATGTGCTCTTCGGAGTAATGCAGCAAGCACTGATGATAGTAGACTCATGGTGCAAGAAAACTGGATTATCGGTTAATCCTAGTAAGACAGATGCGGTTGTTTTCACCAGAAGGTACAAGTGGGGAACTACGAGTACATTGAAACTTGGAGGACAACAGCTGGAAATCAAAGAACGAGCCAAATATCTAGGAGTAATTCTGGATAAGAAGCTGTCATGGAATGAGCACCTGGAAAACAAGTGCAAGAAGCTAGTAGCGACCCTATGGCTCTGTAGGAGAGCCATAGGGAAAAGCTGGGGCCTGAAACCGGAGACACTTATGTGGATTTACACAGCGATCTTGCGACCCAGATTAACCTATGCGGCGGTAGTCTGGTGGAGCAGGGTCGAGCTGTCCACTGTGAAGTCTCGACTGGAAAGGATCAGGGGACTGATCTTGAGAGGCGTCACTGGAGCCTCGAAGTCGACACCCACGATGGCACTGGGGGCACTAATAGGTTTAGAGCCCCTCCATCTTACCATCAAGGCCGTGGCTGCGAAGGCGGCCTGGAGGCTAAATTTGGTAAATGACAGAAGGATCTCGACAGCAGTGAAGATCCTATTCGACATTGCGAGAAGGCCGACCTTGAACATGCCCAGGGACAAAATGGTCACTCGCCACCTCTTCGACAAGAAGTATCGAGTTAGCCTATCCACGAAGGAGGAATGGGTTAACGGCGACGCATACCTGCCCTGTGATGGAGACAACTGGTTTACAGATGGCTCCAGGAACGAGGAGAAGGCAGGAGCCGGCGTATATCGTAGAAGGAATGGAATGGGCTTCACAATTGAGATGGGGTCCTACGCCACAGTTCTACAATCTGAGACTATGGCCATACTCCAGTGTGCCTATAAGGCAAGGGAGTACGGTAATAAAAGGAACATCCGTATTTGCTCAGACAGCAGGGCTGCTATACTGGCCTTGAATGGAACAACGACTACGTCGCTATTAGTACTGGAATGCTTTGAAGCACTAAATACGTTAGCGACCGAAAACCGAGTCACTCTGCTATGGATCCCTGGACACAGTGGTATCAAGGGCAATGAGATATCGGATAGGCTAGCCAAGCTAGCAGCAGGAAGAAATTTTACTGGACCCGAGCCAGTGGTAGGTATTTCCAGCAGGTTAGTCACTGAAGTAATTAACAGTTGGCTGACTGAGGAACATCAGAATGAGTGGGACCTGGTTTCTGGTTGCAGACAGGCCAAAACACTCTTGGGCTCAAAGCTTAACTCCAACCGAGCTAGGGAAATACTCAAGCTCGGGAGGAATGAAATTAAAGTCCTAACAGAACTATTCGTAGGACATGGGAAGTTAGGATATCACAGACACAAGATTGGGCTTGCAGAAAGTCCCCTCTGTCGTCTGTGCGGAAAGGATAATGAGACATCTACTCACATCCTTTGTCACTGCCCTGCTATTGCGGGGAAACGTCTAACACTCACAGGTAATTATTTTATCAGTGAGTTGGAGATATCGGCCAATAGCGTGGCTGCGGTCCTCTCCCTATGGAGAGGGCTATGGGGTCATGCTTAGGCTTACAAGGGGACGCAACGGGATTACCCAAGCGTCAGGGGCTGCTAAGGTCTCAACCCAGAACTAATAATAATAATAATTCGACTAAAAAATATGAATTTACTATTAAGAGATGAATTATCTACCAAACAATAAATTTTTTAGAAAGAAATTAATTTTGAACAAAAAGGACGATTTTTTTAAAAAAGAAGACGAATGTTCAATAAAACAGATAGATTTTCAACAAAATAATTAAATTCTTAACAAAAAGAGATGAATTTTGAACCAAAAATATAATCGTATACATTTCAATTAAAAAGAAATTAACTTTCAACCAAAAAATATTACTTTTCTACCAAAATATGAATTTTAAATCCGGAAAGACGAATTTTTAAAAGTTGAAGAAGATGAATGACGTTACTGAAGAAGATGAATTTTCTGTTAGAATATTTTTTTAATTATAAAAAGAATATATTATTTCAAATATTTTAACGAAAGAAAAAATTTAAATTATATTTATTCAAACATTTATAGCGGATATTAGAATCAAATAATTAAATAAAACATGTGTTTCTTTCTTTTAAAAGGGAGATTATATTTATAAAAGAAATTACAAAAATTACAAACTCCTAATTTTCAAAATGTAAGATTAACTATTTTTTATAGTGAAAATCATATTAGAACACATATTTAAATCAATAATATGTACTCAAAATCAGGTACACAATATAGTCATTGAAAAAAGAGGAAAATAGAAACATATCTACTGTTTTACAAAAACTGTATTTCATTTATTCGAATCGTTCGAATCTGGCGAATAGAACAATTTTGCTTATGATGAGAATATTTTTTTACATTTATAACACTGAAAAATAGTTAAAAATAAAAAAAATAGTTATTCAAAAATATTCTTTATAGAAGAAAATCTAAACATTTTATTTTTGGGAACAATTTTGAGGTTATGTTTGACGAAACCGTGGGCAAAACGTCACAATATTTTGCAAATCTAATTCATTGATTATTAAAAATACACAAATATTGAAAATTACCTCCAAGTTCCATGGACATTGTTTCAGCTAGTAATACTTTAGGCATTTTTACTATTCTTGAGACGATAGTAGAATAATTGCGGTTTGTACAAAGTTATAAAATTTGTTTTCGTTCAACAAATAAACAGTAAAAGGTGTCGAAGGTGACATTTGTGCAGGGGAAAAATTGAAATGTACTTTTTTCCGCGCACAAAATTGATCTACATAATTACTTTGAACATTCACAGATAAATACAATAATGTTTCCTCTTTTGAGTCTTTTGAGTTTTGACCGACTTTTCGCGTTTAGCAGACGAAAAAACACAAGAGCGCGGAATCGAGAATCGATAATCGAAAAATCGATTACATGTTTCATATATCCGTTTTTTGAAATTTCTCTTTTTATTTATTCTTTTTTCTATTTTTATGCTAATAAGTATAAATAATTTGTAGAATTTATAAATTGCAGAATTCAGAAAAAGGCTGAAGTTATTTTTAACACTGGATGATGTATGAATGTCAAAAATTAAAACCATAATTATTGATTATTACGTTTAGATATAGTAAATTTAAATAATTAGTTACCATGAATATCCAAATATTGTCCACCGCAAATTCCAATCGATCCTTTGCAGCTTTCCAACGGATCAACCTAATCATTTTAATCACTTTTAAATTACTGAATTATGCTAAAAATTGTTTTTTCCTCTTAGGGGCATTACAAAAATTACGAAACGCTGAACAAAATTTTTTGTTAACAAAATAGTTAAAGTTTCAACAGAAGAGATTATAAACTTCAACAAAATTTTTTTTTTAACTAAGTGGTTCAACTTTTACCCATGTAGTTTAATTTGTAATCGAACATTTGAATTTTCAATCCCAAAATTTGAATTTTCAAAAAAAAAAGTATATATATGTATAATTTTCAAACCAAGTTATTGAATTTTCTACCAAAAGAATGAATTCTCAACCAAGAACATAAATTTTTAATGAAAAAGACAAATTTTCAACAAAGTACACAAATATTCAACTAAAAAGGAGAAATTTTCAACCAAAGAATGAATGGTTTTTTCAGTAAGAAAAATAAAATTTCAACAACAAAAAAAACGATTTTTCAACCAAAGGAATTAATTTTCAAATAATAGAATAGTTAAATTACTAGTAAAAAATTGATTTGTAACCAAATAAAATAAATTTTGAACGAAATAGTTAAATTTTCAACCAAACAGCTGAATTTTTAAACCTGAAGATTAAATTTCTATAAAAAAATCTTCCACAAAAATGGAATTGTTAAATTTGCAGTTAAAGAAATTAATTTTTAACCCAAAAGAATATAATTCTATCAAAAGAGATTAATTTTCAACGAAAGAGTTGAATTTTCAAGGTAAAAAAGTCGAATGTTTCAGAGAAAAGTTGACTTTTAAAACCGAAAGGATGCATTTTCAACCAAAAGAGAAAGATGATTTTTCAACCAAATGGTCAAATTTACAAACAAACAAAAAATAAACCAAGCAGTTGGATTTTCGAACAAAAAATATAAGTTTTCGCTAAAAATAGTTTAATTTTCAACAAAATATAGTGGAATTTTCAATCCAGAAGGACAAATTTTCTATCCAAAAACACGAATGTTCCAGAAAACCGTTACATTTTAAACAAAATAATTGGATTTGCAACAGATTAGTTGAAGTTTCAACAAAATAATTACTTTTTCAACAAAATAGATAAATTTTCAACTTAAGTGATGAATCTTCAACCAAAAAGTGATCTTTGAACAAAAAAGTTCAACTTTTACACAATTGGTCGAATTTTTAATTAAAAATGAACGTTTTATAACAAAATAATTAAATTTTAACCAAAGAGATGAACTTTCAACGAAAAACTTGAGAGTTGATATTTCCAACAGTTGAACTTAACCAAAAAAGACGAATTTTCAACAAAAGAGTTAAATTTTCAACCAAGAAAGATTTTTCATTCAAGAAAGAAAATAAATTTCAACCAAATTCTTGAAATATAAATCCAAAAAGGCGAGTTTCCTACAAAACAGTTGAATTTTCAACAAAAAAGTTAATTTTCAACCAAATAATTGAATTTTAAACTAAAAGCTATCAATTTTCAATCAAAAACGGCCCAGTTAAATTTGCAGTTGAAAAAATTGATTTTTATCCAGAAAAAGGAATTTTCAATAAAATTGTTAAATTTGCAATGAAAGAGATAAATTTTCAACTGATAAAATACTTTTTTAACAAAGTAGTTCAAATTTCAACCAAATAGTAGTTGAATTTTCAATCAAGAAGATTAATTTTCTACAAAAAAAGACGAATTTACAACAAAATACATTTTCAACCAAACTGTTATATTTTCTACTAGAAACAATCAATATTCTCAACCAAAAATGCAATAGTAAAATTCTCAATTAAAAAAATTAATTTGTAACTGGAAAACAACGTATTTTCAAGAAAATAGTTAAATTCTGAATCAAATACATAGTATAATTTGCAATCAAAAGATATTAATTCTAGATCAAAAATATAATATTAGACTTTTCAAGTAAAAGGAAATTAACTTTCAAACAAGAGAGATTACTTTTCTGCAAAAAGATGAACTTTAAATCGAAAAAGACGAAATATCTATAAAAAAAAATAATTTTCAATTATAAAACATTAACGTTTTACTAAAAGATGAATTTTGGATCTAAAAGGACGAATTTTCTACCCAAAAAGACGAATGTTCTAAAAAACGGTTGAATTTTCAACCCATAAATATGATTTTTCAAAAAAAGTAAATTTAACAACAAATAGTTGAATTTTCTACCAAAGTAGGTGAATTTCTAACAAAAAAAAATGAATTTGACACAAAACTGTTGAATCTTTAAAAGAACAGAATAATTTTGTACAAAAATGGTTGAATTTTGAAAGAAATATTTAAATTTTGAACCAAACAATAACATTTTGATCTAAAAAAAAATATAAATTCTCAACCAAAAATAGTAGAATTTTTAACCGCAGAGATGAATTTTCAACTAAAATCATGAATAGTTAAATTTCGAGTTAAAAAATTAATTTTCAATCAAAAATAATTTTTAATCCAAAAAGACGAATTTTCTACAACACAGTTGAATTTTCAACAAAGAAGTTAATTTTCATCCAAATAGTTAAATTTTAAGCTAAAAGCGATGAATTTTCAACCAAAAATGGAACAGTTAAACTTTCAGTTGAAAAAATTGACTTAAAAAAAAAAGTTTTTAACAAAATAATTAAATTTTCAATGAAAGATATGAATTTTCCACTAATAAAATGAATTTTTAGCAAAGTAGGTCTACTTTCGATCCAGTAGTTGAATTTTCAATCAAGAAGATTAATTTTCAACCGAATTGTTTAATTTTCAACTAAACCCGATGAATATTCTCAAATTTTCAACAAGAAAAAATGAATTTTCAATAAAATATTTAAATTTTCAACCAAAGAGATGAATATTAAACTAAAGTTATGAATATTCAACAAAAAAAAAAAAGAATTTTGAACAAAGTAGTTCAATTCACAACCAAAGCTTAATTTTCAACCACGAAGGTTAATTTTCTACGAAAAAAGGAGAATTTTTAACAAATACATGAATTTTAAGCCAAATAGTTGAAGTTTCTACTAAAATAGATTATTTTACTGCCGTAAAAATGGAATAGTTCAATTTTCAATTAGGCAAATTAATTTTCAACAAAAAAAGAAGTTTCATAAAAATACTTACATTTTTAACCAAAGAGATGATTTTTCAACTAAAATGATAAATTTTCAAGAATAAAAATGAATTTTTCACAAAATAGTTCAACTTTCAACCAAGTAGTTAATTTTACAATCTAAACAATTAATTTTCTACCAAAAAAGACGAATTTACAACAAAGTACATAAATTTTCAATCAAACAAATTATTTTGCAACTAAAAAAACAACGAATTTTCAACAAAATAGTTCAATTTTCAACCAAATAGTAGAATTTGTTATCAAAAGAGATGAATTATAAACCAAAAATATAATAGTAGACTTTTCAATTAAAAAGAATTTACTTTCAACGAAAAATAGTTGGACTTTCTTATTGAGGTTCTATTCATTCAGTTCGAATCAAAGTGAAAAAATGAGAAAAAGGGGAAGTTTCTTGAAAACGGGAGAAAAATAGGAATTTTTCAAAAAGAGTGCAAAGAGGGGAGAGGGGAAAGAGTTTGAAGTCTGTATTTAGATGCTTTCTTGTGAAAAAGATCTAATTTTAATTTTTTCAAGCATTTAAAAAAATTGTAATTCAGAATTACATTTTTCATGTGCGATATCACATTCTGCGTTGATCCCTCCCACCCTACGTACGTCACTAATCGTCACGAAACCTGTTAAACCCACACCCCTCTGATAGTGTGACGTAGTTCTTTATAGGCCCCAGAGATCTATCTATACTCATTTTTTTTACAATTTCGTTCAAAAAATATTCGAAAAATTATGAATTAAAAAAATTATTTTCAAAAAAGTGGTAAAAATAAAACTTTGAAGTATGTAATAAAATCGAAAACGTCTTTAAGTTTTCTAACCTCTTCATTGATGCTGGAAAACAAAGCGTTCAGAATTCTATTTTGGAGCGGTAGATCCTTCTTTTTCTCATTATTTCGAAAGGACTCTATAAACATCATTCTGTTGCTTTTTTTGATTTCGAATAAAAAATACTTTCTAATTCACAAGAATTTTTATTATCAGTTCGTGACACTACGAAAATTTGTATTTTTGTCAGAGCCGAAAAACTGCCGAAAAACCGGAAAACTCCTCAATCGTAAGGAAGTTGATTGTAAAATTCTTCACAAAAATAACAAAAGAATATTCATAAATAAAAACGTTTCTTCATAACGCTACACGCCATTTTTTTAATTTTTTAATTTATCAAATGTATAAAAAATTATAATTGTATAATAGATTATATAGTATTTGTTGCATTATTTTATATTCGTATTACGAATTGTCATTGTTAAATGTTAATGTCAATCAGTTTCCCGCTTAAAATTACGAATACCGGAAGTGACATTTACTGCCAGCGCGCTGCGCAAAATTTGATGCTCCGTGGCTCGTGAAAATCGCATTCTTCTTCTTTCAAACTCGCCAAGATGTCGAAGAGAGGTAGGTTTTATTCCGACGATTTTAATCCATCAAAATCCGCGAGTAAAGTACTCATCCAGTGAAACTAAAGAAACACAACGAAAGTTTATTAATTTATGATTGTTTTTTTGTAAAATTTTTTTGCGGAGTTCATAAGATTTTCAGAAAAATGGATGTGGTTGTGGAGCGTGACCCGTGCTTTGAAATGTTTACCTATAATCCAAATTTCTGTTGGTTAAGGTCGAGGAGGTTCCGCAGGAGCAAAATTCCGGATATCCCTGGGTTTGCCCGTGGGTGCAGTTATCAATTGTGCCGATAACACAGGTGAGTTATTTTGAAAATCTTGATTTTGGGTAACATAACCTCAAAATTTCGGTGTGACACATTGTTCCATCTTTTCAGCTATGTTGGCGTGTTCAACGAAATTTCAATACTTATTTCTAAGTAATAGTACTGTAAGGTACTTTCGAGTTTTTTTCAGTATTCTGTTCAATGTAAATAAAAAAAAATTGAACATTTTGGCGTTTTTTTTTCGAAGTTTTTTCAAGGCCTTTGTTAATAATTTGGATGGATTGTTGCTTGAATTGCTGATCGAATAAAGTATTCTAGGATTATATGTGGAAGAACGCAAATAATATTTTGACGTTTTTTGCAAAAATCTGATTTTGAGGTTATGTTAGTTCTTACCGTTTTTTGAGTTTTAAACTAATTGTGGTGGATGCTCTTTATTGTAAAAATGTATAATCGAATTCAATGCGTGAAATTTATGATTCTGTGAATATTAGATTCGAGGAAAAAATTGCATATTGAAAGATTTGTATTTAGGAAGTTTGTTTCTTATTGTTTAAATTCATGAGTACAAGTTTCTTGTTTTAAATGTGAAACCGTTTATATTATCTGGCAGCTTAAAAATTTCGAACATCTTAATTTGTGGAAACTAATATTTTGAATTTAAACTTTTTGAATAACAAAGCCATGTAAATATGAACACGTGGAATTCAGATTAAATTTAGTTTTATGTTTTCGTTTTCAAAGAGTTTGAGTTTCAAATATGTTTTTAATTCAGAAAGTAAGTGCAATTACAACTGAGATTATAACACCTTTTCAATTTGGATTTCTTTTTAAACCTTATTTTGACAGGGTTGGCCGTAGGTTATGGAAAACCTGTAAATCAGGGAAAAGTCGGAATATTATTAGTTAGGAATTTTGAAAAAAATCTGGCAATAGTCAGTGAATTTCTGTAAGAGGAGCACTTTAAATAATTGTCAAGGATAATAATGAATAAATTTGAATTTGAAATTGTTTTTTTCCGTTTATGACAGATTATAATTTTTTTATTCCGTTTATGACAGATTCTATTTTGAAAATTTTACAAGATTAAGATTCTGGTCTTTGTATATTAACTATTAAATATTTTAATTTTTTAATATTAATGGTCAGGGAAAAGTTAGGGAATTTTGAAAATGAAGTTTTGCGGCCACCCTGATATAATATTCTTGTCAGTAATTTATTTGCTCTGTATTTCTATTTATTTGCAGTTGCTTCATCCTGACGATTATATTTTTAGTTACAAATTTTATTGTTTGGTTAAAAATTCAACGATTTTGTTAAGTCATATTTTTTTTATATAGAAAATTAGTCTTTTTGGTTAAAATCTTATTTGTTGAAGATTCGTCATTGTTGTTGAAAATTCATCTGTTTTAGTAGAAATTTGGTCTCTTGTGGATAAAAATGCAATATTTTGGTTGAAAAATAATCTTCTTTGGTTGAGGATTCAACTATTTTGTTGAAAATTGATATTTTTTTGTTTGTCTTTTATTTATAATCAAAATTTTTTGGTTGAAATATCTCCTATTACATTATTCGTTGAAAATTCATCTTTAAAAATGTGTTTTTTTTTGTTTGTTGAAAATTAATTGTTTTTACTGATAAAAAAAACTATTCCAATTGAAGATTCATCATTTTTATTGAAAATTCATCTCTTTGGTTTAAAGTTCAACTATTTTTTTGAAAAGCGGTACTTTTTAATTGAAAATTAAGCTACTTGAGTGAAAATTGTACTTCGTTAGTTGAGGATTCAAATATTTCGTCGAAAGTTCTACTTTTTTGGTAGAAATATTTACTATTGCATTATTCATTAATAATTTATCTTTTTTGGTTGAAAATAACGTCGTTTGAAAATCGAACTACTTGGTTGAATGTTAAACCATTTTTTTAACAAATTCTTTGTTTCAAGCTTAATTATTATAGTTGATAATTCATCTCTGGGTGAAAACAATTTTTTTTATTGAAAAGTAGAAAATCAAACTAAGATAAATGTTCCAGTAATCGTGACGGTGTCAATAATCGTGAAACTTGGTTATCATTTGAATGTATGGTTACATAATATGTTAAAAATAACATTTAATGATAAAAACCATCTTATTTTTAGCATTTTCTAGTATAAACTGGAATTTTAATTAATCATAATTAGATAAAAAGCAAAAAAAATTGGCGTCACGATTACTGGTACTGAGGTCACGATTACTGGGACGTTTATACTTTGATGTAATTTTTTTGCTGGTAATTTAAGTTTTCTATTTTTTGTTGAAATTTTATCTTTTTTAGTTAAAAATTATACTAGTTTGAAAATTTATGAATTTTGTTAAAAATTCGTCTTTTAGAAAATAATCTTCTTTTTTTTGTTTGTTAAAAATTGAGTTAAAAATTAAACTATTTGGTTCAAATTGCGTCGTTTTTAATTGAAATTTAAACAAAATTAATCTTTTGTTTAAAAATTCGACTATTTGGTTGAAAATTCATCTTTATACATACAAAATTCAAGTATGTATTTGGTTGCACATTCAACTATTTTGTGAAAATTCAAGTATTTTGTTAAAGTCATCTTTTGGGTCGAGAATTCAACTTTTTTGTTAAACATTCGTCTATTTGGACATAGTCCTTTTAGATTGAAAATTAATATTTTTTGGTTGAAAATTCCAACTGTCTTCTAAATAATTCCATTATCTGGTTGAAAATAAAAATGTTTTTGGTTGAAGTTTAATCTTTTTTTGATTGAAAATTCGATCTATGATTGTAAATTTATGTTTGTATGTTGAAAATTCAGTTCTTTTGTTGAAAAGTATTTTATTGTCGATAATTCAGCTGTTTTGTTGAAAATTCGTCCTTTTGAATAAAAAATTCATCTTTTAACCTAGCAAGATCATCTTCTTTGGTTGAAGTAAATTCGTGATTTTAACATTTTTATCTAAAATTGTTTTACTCTGTTTTAACGAGATTCTATATTAAAAATTTTACAAGAATAAAATGCTGGTCTTTGAGTACTAATGTATACCATTAAGCCATTTCCCTTTCGGGGTAGGCGTCACACTACCCGATTCGGGTAGTGTTTCTAGGTTGATAACTTGTAGTAAATAACTACAAGTGTGGGCTCACCACACCCACGATGTGCCAACAGCACTCAGTTTTCTCGAATGGTCACCCATCCAAGTGCTAACCGCGCCCAACGCTGCTTAACTTCAGTGATCTGATGAGAACTGGTTTTTTAATAACTAATGGTCAGGTAAAATTAAAAATTGATGTTAAAATCAATTGAATAAAATAATGTTTAACTGGGTTTCGTTTAGCCAAATATGCCATTCAAAGTCTGTCATTTTTTCCTTAATTAACCAAGTTTTTATATTATTTATAACTTGCATTTTTTTCAGGGGCAAAGAACCTGTATGTTATCGCAGTTCAGGGAATCAAAGGTCGTTTGAACCGTTTGCCCGCAGCAGGTTCTGGCGACATGATTGTTGCTACCGTTAAAAAGGGAAAGCCAGAACTAAGAAAAAAGGGTAAGAATTTTTTAAAGGTTTCTTGAAAATAGAAAATAAGTCAAAACAAAAGGAATATTAGATTTTTTGTTACATACTTCATATCTCTATCCCCTTTACTTTCTAATTCCAAATGATCTTTTGCAGTAATGCCGGCGGTGGTTATTCGGCAGCGGAAACCTTTTCGGAGGAAGGATGGCGTTTTTATATACTTTGAAGACAACGCTGGCGTGATTGTCAACAATAAGGGTGAAATGAAAGGCTCGGCTATAACGGGACCAGTGGCGAAGGAATGTGCGGATTTATGGCCCAGGATTGCATCGAATGCCAGCAGTATCTCCTAAAACACCCTGTACATTTATAATCTTAAATAAAAAAACCATCTTCAAACGTGGTAAATATTTCTTTTAATTTAATCGTAATACTTCTACCCTAAACGCGATTTCAAAAATATTTTCTTAACTTTTCTAAAAATTTGCCTTATCGCTCTTTTTTGCAATAGCTTTATTTAAATATAAACTACCTGAATAGTTTTTAATAATAAAGTATTCTGGAGAATAATTTTCAAGTAGGGAGGTGGCCGTAAGAAAAAATTAGTCTTAATATAATCTTTATAAAAATCCAAAAGAAAGTGACATAAAAAATTTTGGAAGTTATTTTCCTTAAAAAAAAAAGTTAACGAAGCCGTTCAAACCTCCCCCTTCCACACTTTCCCTCCCGTACTCCAAGTAAGGGAATTTCTGTAAGAAGCACATTGAGTAACTTTCAATAATAATAAATTTAAATTTGTTTTTTTCCCATTTAGGGGGCCACCCATAAATTATGTAACAGTTGGGGGTGGGGGCGATAATGTTACCTAATATTTTTATCAAATCAACCTTAAAGGAAATCCATGCATTCAAACTTGTATATAGCATAGGGGAGATCGCCCTACAGTAGATAATCATTAATTAAAAATACAAACAATATTTTATTTATCGTTAGGAAACTGTATGTATTAATACATTAAAATTAATCATGTTAGGCATGTTTGGGCTTTTAATTCACGATCATCTAGTGTAGGTTTATTATTTACTGTAGGGTGGTCCGCCCTGAATATAAAATATTTCAAAGGATTTTACATGATTCCCGAGGATTTTACTAATTTTAAAGGATTTCAAAGGCTCTCAATAAAGTATTTTAATAAGATTTTGGAGAATTTATTCACAAGATTGTGAATATTTTCGGGTATTTTAATGGATTCCAAGGAAGATTTTAAAGACGTCAAGGAATTTCCCAATATTTCAACGGATTTTCGAGGATTTCAGTACTTTTTTAGTGCCTCTAAAAGGTATTTTAATGGTTTTTTCAGGATCTCAAAGGATTCCATAGAAAAATGAATATTTCAAGGAATGTCATCAGATTTCATGCTATTTTACGGGATTTCGAGAGATTTTTTTATATTTTAATGAAATTTCAAAGAATTTATTCACAAAAATTAAGGAACTTGAAATTTTTTAAAGATTTGAAGGCATTTTAAAAGATCCCAAGGAATTTTCGGAAACTTTAAAAAAAATTTCAAGGGATTTCATTCAACTTCACTGGATTTAAAGAGATTTTCAAACATGTAAAACAATTGTTGAGAATTTTAAAGACTTTAAGATAGGTGAAAAGTTTCCAAGGAATTACAGAAGATTTCCAAATATTTCAAAGCCTTTTTAAGGTATTTCACGGAATTTGATAAGGTTTCCGAGGATTTCAGTAATATTAAAGGCTCTCTGAAAGGTATTTTAATGATTTTTCCAGGATTCCATAGAACATTCCAAAGGAATGTCATCAGATTTTATGGAATTTCAAGAGATTTTATTATATTTTAATGAAATTTCAAAGAATTTATTCAAAATAATTAAGGACTTTGTAATATTTTAAAAGATTCCATGGAATTTTCAGGAGCCTTACAAAATTTCAAGGGATTTCATTTACTAGATTTGAAGACATTTCCAAAGATTTGAAACATTTTAAAGACTATGTTATTTGAAAAGTTTCCAAGGAATTTCTCAAGATTTCCAAATATTTCAAAGGGTTTTTAAAGAATTTCAACGGATTTTTACGAGATTTGATCAGACTTCCAAGGGTCACATTAATTTTAGACTCTCTAAAAGGCACTTTAATCAATTTTCCAGTATCTCAAAAGATTTCATACAACTTTGAATATTTCAAGGAATATCATCAGCTTTTTTTAAATTTTATGGGATTTCAAGAGATTTTATAACATTTTAATGGAATTTAAAAAAATTGAGGGATTTGAAAGATTTTAAGAAATTTTTAAATATTCCAAGGAATTTCAGTATAATTCAAGAATTTGAAGAGATTTAAAAGGATTTTGGGGTATTTTAAAAGATACCAAGGAATTTCCAAGAGCTTTACAAAATGTCAAGGATTTCAAGAAATACCATCAGATTTAATTTAACTTCACTGGATTTGAAGAGACTTTTAAATATTTGAAGGTATTTCCAAAGATTTAAAAAGAATTTTAAGACTTAAAATGTTGTAAAGTTATTAGAAACGTTTCCAAGGAGTTCCGCCGGATTTGATCAGACTTCGAAGGATTTAAGTAATTTAAAAAGGATATCTAAACGTTATTTCAGGGCCTATTTTAAGAATATGCTTTGAGGTATTTTATTGCAATTTTTCAGGATTTCACAGAACTTTGAATATTTCAAGTAATATCAGATTTTTCAAAAATTCCAAGGAATTTCAGTAGATTTAAAAGATTCAAAGGAATTTTCAGTAGCTTTAAAAAATTTCAAAGGGTTGGAAATATATTTTGTGTATTTTAAAGGATTCCAAGGAAGTTTCAACGGATAAAAAATTGCAACGAATATCATCAAATTTCACGGGATTTCGAAGATTTAAACAGGTTTTCAAATATTTCCAAAGATTTTAGGGTATTTTAATAAAATATCCATAAAGAGTTTTTTTCAGCATTTTAGAAATTACTGCTACCCACAAAAACATTCAAAAATTTTTAAGTTAAATTTTTAAAAATATAAACTTGGATAATTTGATTAAAGATTTGAGAAAAGCGTAAAATTTCATTTTATATTACATTTTACTAGCATTTATTATGATCGCAATCGTTCTGTAAAATATTTAGGTTATTTTAGGCAACGTTTAGCTTATCGAAATATGTAGAAAAGTGCATACCCAATATTAAATAATTGAAAATATGTGCTAGTAATTTAAAAAAATGGGAAAAAAGTAAGTTTTTGATGAATATTTTTGTACTGAGAATATTTTCAAAAATTACATAACATGGGGAGAGGGTTAAAAAATAAAACTGTAGTACGTAATTTATAGATGACCCCTTATAAAAGATTCTATATTAAAAATGTTACAAGATAAGAATTCTGGTCTTTAAATATTAATGGTTAGGGTAAATGAAAAATTGGCCAGGAAAGAGACAGGGAATTTTGAAAATGAAGTTTTGCGGTCCCCCTGCATTAGATATTCATTAAAAATCATTTTATTGAGTTGCCTTCCGTAAAGACGTAATGGGTTAAATATCATTTTCATTGGTTGGGGCAAAATGTTTATTAAATTAATAATTATCTAGTCACATTTTGTGCAATGATTGATTTGTAAACACCTAATTATAATAAACATCGTTTTGCCGCTAGCATAATAACAATGTTTATTGTATAAAAATATGAGTGGTTCTCTAAAGTAAAGACCGATTAACCCTCAGAGGTACAAATTTCAGTTTGCAGCAGTCAACTATTGTAAAATCTATGAAAAGGTCAGCCCTGGGGGCATCATTTTGAGCAAGAATTAAATTTCACGCTTTAGTACGAATTTTCAAACCTTTCTTTTTTAATAAATACAAAGTTGCATTGGAAAGGAAAAATATTAAATTAAATATTCTAAATAAAATACCAAGCCCCGTATTTTTAATTAAAAATTTAAAAATGCTCGAGATATCTAGAGATCCCCAGAGCACAGAAAAAATAATTTACTGCAATTCCTAAATTGCTATTCCGCGATTAAAACATCACAGCAGAGTATCGAAAATCGCAGTAAATTCCAAGTATCAAAAATTCCCTTTCGTTCCTGCGAGGGTTAAATTAAATTCCTAACTATACGCGTGACGTAAATGAAAAATTGTCGACGATTTATACCTAATTAAACGAGACATCGAAATCGGCCACAGTGCCGATTTTTAGATAATTTATATTCACGTGAAAGATTCCTAAATCGTTATCCAACAAAGGACATAAATTACTTAAAACTATTTGCAAATTTATATTATAGAAAATCGTGAGCGGTGACTCGCGAGTCGAAATTACAATTTCAAAAGATCGCGTAGGTCCTCGATCATTTTTGTTATTCTTGATCTTGATCACAATCTTCGGTTTCTACTTCCGCTAAGCCATCCAAATCGTGGGCTTTTTTCGTAGGCGACATGGTAAGAGATTTGTTGTGGAATTCGAGGCCCAAAGTTATTTTCAGTAATCTCAGAACTCCTTTCTTGTCCCCTCCCTCGTTTTCTGTTTGGAAAAATATTTAATTATGGGTTATTTATTATCTCTTTCGAAAATGCAGGGATCACAGTTTTCCCCCTATTCCTCTGCGTTTCTCCCCTTTTTTGTTTTTACAAATTCCCCATTTCTCTTTAAATGTACGATATTTGAAAATACAATATGTTAATTACGTCAGAAATTTTCTAAAATTAGTAAATGTACATAAGAAATGATAAACAATGATTTTCATTTTTAAAAGTAGCTTTATATTACTGTATTTAATTATGTTGTGAAAATTCGTTTTTTTTTTGTTTGAAATTAACCTTTTGTTTTCAACTAAAAATGTAATTATTCTATTTTTGGTTGAAAATTAATCTTTTTGCTTGAAAAATCAACAGGTTTTTGCAATTTTGTCTCTCTCTTGCCTGAAAAAATCTTTCTTAGTTGAAAATTCATCTCATGTTGAAAAGTCGCCTTTTTGGATGAATTCAACTGTTTTTGACTAAAAAATAATTTTTTTTTATTGGAATATCAACTACTACATTTTTCGTTCAGAATTTATCATAATTTAATACAAAAATTAACTATTCAATTTTTGGTTGAAAATTCATCATTTTAGTTGAAAATTCATCACTTTGTTTAAAAATCTAACTATTTTTTAAAAACTAATTTTTTTATTAACATTTTTTTTTAAACTGAAAATGTATGTATTCCAATTGAATATTCCATCATCTTAGTCGAAAATTCATCTCTTTGATTGAACATTAATTTTTTTAAATGAAAATTAACTATTCAATTTTTAGTTGACAATTTATCTTTTTTATTGAAAATCCATGCATTTTCTTAAAATTCGTTTTTTTTTTGGTAGACATTCATCTACTTGGTTAAAAATGAATTTTTTTGGTTTAAAATTCAACTATTCCAGTTAAAAATTCACCATTTTTGTTGAAAATTCATCTTTTTGGTTTAAGATGCAACTATTTCCTTAAAAATTCATGTATTTCGTTGAAAAATCGAATTTTTTTAGATTTAACTATTCCATTTTTGGTTGAAACTATATTTTTTAATGAAAATTCATGTATTTCGTTAAAATTCATCTTTTTTGGTACAAATTAATCTTCTTGGTGGAAAATTCATTTTTTGTTTGTTTGAAAATTCAACTATTGCAGTTCAAGATTCCTCAATTTAGTTGAAAATTGATCTTTTTGGTTTAAAATTCAACTATTCCAGTTAAAGATTCATCAATTTAGTTAAAACTTAATCTTTTTGGTTTAAAATTGTACTATTCCAGTTGAAGATTAATCATTTTAGTTGAAAATTCATGCATTTTGTTGAAAAATCGTCTTTTTTGGGAGATCTTCTGGTTTGAAAATTCAAGCATTCCAGTTAAATATTCATAATTTTAATTGAAAATCTATCTTTTTGGTTGAAAATAAAAATACTTCGTTTAAAGTTAAACTTTTTTTTTTAAATTTATCTTTTTGGTTTGTGGAAAATTAATTTTTTAAACTGAAAATTTAACTGTTCCATTTTTCGTTGAAAATGCAATATTTTTAATTGAAAAGTTAGGAATTTGAAGCGTTTAAAATTGAATTTTTATATAGTACCCGCATTTATTTTCACCTAAATATGTACTGAATTTTAAGTATAAAAATATAAAATAATTTTTTTAAAATTATTATTCGAATTGATGGACTTTAAGAGACAAATTTAAGAAATGCTTAATTATTAAGAATTAATAAAATATTATTAAATAAATATAGTAAATAAACATTATCTATTATTAAGAATATTTTCTAATATAATTTGTCAAAGCTTTCTAAATTAAACATATTAATTGAATCCTCAGAAAATGAAAAAAAAACATTATTTATAATGAATTCGTGAAACTATATACATATTCCAAGTCGATTGTTTAAAAAAAATGTAAAATATTTGAATGGCTCTGTACTATACAAAATTATACCTGGAAAACCCCTAGAATTGACAGGAAATTTTTTCCCAGGATTTGAGTAGACACCATGTTAATTTAATTTTATTAATTTTAAATTAAAAATGCTATTAATTAATTTTTATATTAAATTTTTTGTTACAGCTATAATATCCATTAAAAATAAAAACTCTTTAAAAGATATTTGAAGCTGAAACAGTTTAAAACCTATTGAAAATGTGAAAACCAGAGACAGAATGTGAACACTTTAATTGAAATCTATAAAGTAATTAAAAAATTAAATATTCTAAGTTGATCAAGTGAAAAATTAAATGTTCTAACTTGAGTACTGAACTGTCTGAAATCTTATTGTTAAATCCTACTAATAAAAATTGGAAGATGTTTATTTGACCGATTTCAAACTAAACTATTTAGGATTAAAATACAACTTTAAAGCTAAAATATTATTTCTTTCGCTGAATTAGAACAATATTTTTTTTATGTATAATATCTTAGACGCTCAACTTTGAACTATTTCTTGATTTTGTGAACGATTTTAAACACATAAAAATGGTTCGTTTAACAAGTTTTATTTTTGGTCAGACTTTTTTTGTATATTGCCGTGAATGAATTTCCAATTATCTAAGTATATCTGCTTTAAAAAAATAAATTCATAATTGGTAGAAATCAGTAAAAAAGTCATTAAACATTATTTAAAAAAATAAGATTTCTTATAATAAGTTTGTTTCTTTGTCTACACTTGAAAATAAAAAGGTACATTTTCCCCTTTTTCGTGAAAAAATTACACTATTTCCTTTTTTTGCCTCCCTTTGCGCTCTGATCCCTGAAAATTTGATGGAAGAAAGAAAATGAAAACTTACCTTCGTTACCTGTGATTTGTTGTTCTAAATCTAATTTTTCTTGGGCTATCTGGTACATTCCTTCCTCGATTGTTCCTTCGCTTAAAAATCTGATGATTCTCACTGGCCTGAAAAGGAAATTTTTTGATTTTAATACGTAGGATTTTGTTGTTGTTGTGAAAATCGAGTAAAAAATGGCTTACTTTGTTTGCCCGACTCTGTGACAACGATCCTCAGCTTGTTTGTCATTGTATGGATTGAAGTCAATGTCGTGAATGATGACAGTGTCCGCTGCTGTTAAATTAATACCCAATCCTCCGGCTCTTGTTGAAAGCAAAAAGATGAATATCGATTTGTCGTGAGTGAATTCGTCTATCATTCCCTGTCGCTCTGTTACTGGCGTTTGTCCATCCAATCTAAATTAAGAACATGGTACAAATTTAATTGTTTTCATCAATTTCAAAACCGACTGGAAATTTAAATGGGTCTAAAAATTAATTTCTTAATGCTTCAAAGTTAAAATATTCATTTCACAAAGATTCCAAATATTGCCAGGCCTCAGACTCACTTCAGAGATGAAAAATAATGTAAATAGTGTCAAAATAGTGTTACAACGTGTTTCAAGTAATAAACTTATGTGTAGTTCGAATTAAAAATTGTATAGTCCGAAATCAAAAAGTGTGGAATGGAAAATTAACCTAATTTTTAAAGCAAAATTTCCAGTTTTCTAACTTAGAATTTTAAAACTATTAAAAATGAATTTCAATGTTTACTTAAGTTTTAAAATTTTATTCTTCAGTCTATAAAAAAATCCTACTCTCGTTTTCCTCTCGTTTCCCACTTACGTGCGAACTGAATTAATAGAACCCAATAAGACAATCTAACCATTTTTAGTTGAAAGTTCATTCTTTTCGGTTGAAAAGTCTACTATTAAAGTTTTGGTAAAGAAATAATCTTTTTTGGATCAAAATAGAAGTATTTTGTTGAAAATTCAATAATTTTGTTAAAATGTCGTCTTTATGGATTGAAAATTCAACAATTTGATCGAAACTTTTTTTATTTCTTGACTAACAAATGTTTTTTTGGTAGAAAATTCAACAATTTTATAGAAAATTTAACTGTTTGGTTTAAAATGTATGCATTTTCTTGAAAATTCGTCTTTTTTTGTAGAAAATCAATTTTTTGGTCAAAAATGCAATTGTTTGGTTGAAAATTATTCTGCTTTTGTTTATTAAATCCAACTAATTAAGATCTATTTCTGTTGAAATATCATTTTTTGTTGAATTTCGTCTTTTTGACTTGAAAATTCAACAATTTGAATATTAACATTTTTTTTACTACAAATTTTTTGTTTGTTAAAAATTTAACTATTTTGTCGACCATTCATTTTTTTGGTTTGAAAATTCATGTCTTTTTGTAGTAATTTTATCTTTTTTGGTTAAAAATTAATCTGTTTCGGTTGAATGTTACTTTTTTTGTTGAAAATTCAACAATTTGATATAAAATTGATGTATTTTGTTAAAAATTCGCCTTTTTGGTAGAAAACAAATTTTTTGGGGTTAAGAATGCATCTGTCTCACACCCCACGGGCTTTCTGATTTTTCTCCGATTGTCTACGTTCTTTTTCAAGTATTCTTTTCCTATTTTGTATTGTTTCAAGATCAATAATGATTTTTTGGTTGAAAGTTGAACTACTTTCTTAAAAATTTTTTTGTAACAGAAAACTATTTTTTGAAAATTCAACAGATTGGTTGAAAATTAACTTTTTTGTTGAAAATTCATATTCCTGGTTTGAAAATTCAACTGTTTTGTAGAACATTTGTCTTTTAGCTTCAAATTCAAGAATTTGGTAGAAAATTAAACTGTTTCATAGAAAATTCGTTTTTTTTATTCAAAATTAATTTTCTTAATTAAAAATTTAACTAATCCATTTTTGGGTAAAAATTTAACTTTTAATTTAAAAATCCAACTATTTAGCTAAAAATGTTAGAAACGAAAAGAATATAAACTAATAATTTAAAAATCTAAAATTTGGACTAGCATCACATCCATTGTTGAAGCTATTTAGTTGAAATTTTACGTAATTTGTTAAAAATTTGTCTTTTTGGTACAAAATCAATACAAAATCAACTATTTGGTTAAAAATGTATGTATTTTGTTGAAAAATCGTCTTTTTTGCTAGAAAATTAATCCTCTTTGTTGAAAATTTCACTATCTGGTTAAAAATGTATGTATTTGATTGAGAATTCATCTATTTTTGTAAAAATGTAAACTACCTGGTTAAAAATGCAACTATTTAGTTGGCAATTAATCTGTTTTGGTTCAGGATCCAACTATTTTGTTTGAAATATCTACTATTACATTTTTTGTTGAGAATTCATCTTTTTTCGTTGAAAATTCAACTGCTTGGTTGGAAGTAGAACTACTTTCTTGATTTTTAATAAACATTAGGATGCTATCCCACCCTCAAATTGTTTAATGTTGTTTTTGGATGACCCCTAAATTAATTTACGAAAAAAATTACGTAAGATAGGAGGGGGGGGGGGGGGGACAAAACTTGAGAACTGAACGACGGGGATATGT
The DNA here is from genome assembly GCA_932195095.1 of Andricus curvator. Classification (NCBI taxonomy): domain Eukaryota; kingdom Metazoa; phylum Arthropoda; class Insecta; order Hymenoptera; family Cynipidae; genus Andricus; species Andricus curvator. The sequence continues at coordinate 200,866 of CAKNYM010051378.1, read as the reverse complement.
GGTTCATAATTTCAGAGAGAAAAAACTTTACTTAATAACTTAGCGAAGAAATAGTGGAATTAGCAGAAAAATGTGCTCAAAAAAGGTCAAATAGTGTGAATAGTGTGGCGAGTCGAGGTCTACATTTCGGAAAAATTTCCAAGATTTCACAAAAAAGTTACATCAGATTTCAAGAGTGACCACCCCCTCGGTGAAATCTTTGAAATCCTTGTGAAATGATTGAAAAATCTTTTGGAATCTTTTGAAATTTTGAAGTCCGTTGTAAACTTAAGATTCGAGTGGTCAAGCTTGTAATTAACGGGAAATCAAACAAATAATTTTTACCTGTAAAAACTATGATTCCTAAGTGTTAAGTACTCTTGCAAAATATCCAAAACCATAGTAAACTGGCTAAAAATTAATATCCGGTGTCCTTCCTCCTTCAATTTCGGCAAAAGCTCATCGAGTTTCCGCAGTTTTCCAGATTCGGAAATCAAATCGAGAGGCAAACCGAAGCCAGCGAGACTCTTGAAAGTTCGAGAAAGTTGATTTATCTGATAATCAGACATCCACAACAAATCTTCAAAAACATAGTCTGGATTTTTTTGTTTGTGGCCTGGTTCATTTGCCAACCTCTTTGCTATTAGCTAGAAGGAAAAGAGATGCATTATTAATAATTAAAGAATTGTGGAATTGAGGCTAAAATCTAATAATGTAAAAAATATTTATAAAGTAGATTATTATGAAAATACAAACCCTGAGTTTATCTTCAGTGTAATAAGCTCTGAACAAAAGAGGATGATTAGCGAGTTTTCTCAACTGCATCATCATTCCTACGCCGTTAATTTCGTGGTTTTGATTCGCTTCGTCCGAATACTCGCTTATTAAATTCGCGTACATTTCCTTCTGTTTCTCTATCATAGGGCACTTGACTACTTCTTCACTTTTCTTGGGAAGATCGCGCAAAACTTCGGTTTTGAGACGACGGAGAACGAAGGGTTTCATGATCTGCTTTGCGTTTTGCACCTGTTCTTGTTCGAAAATAGGTTTGTCTTTGCCGTCCTTCATTGCTGACAATTTCTGCAAATATGTATTCTTTAACGAGAATGGCCACTCAAACTTTAAAAAAAACAGGGTATTTCCCGGTTTTCACGGTCAAAAATCACATTTTTCCCGGGTAACTTTTTAGCGTTTATAATAATAAATATTCAATTATAATTGCTTAATTATATCAATTTTGAAAAAAATTAAACATTTTATAAATCCAAGATAAAATATATAATGCAATTATTGTTAAAGTGATTTCAAAATTCACAGCCCAAAATGCTCTCATAACAGGGGAAATAGGGTGATTTTTCAAGAAAACTAGGGCAATAATAGGGAAATAAATTCTTCTGAATATCATTAATCTAGGTACCATATTCCTAAGATTTCAGGTCGAAATATATTACATTTTCAACCAAAAAAAAGAGTTGTTTTCTAGCTAAAAAGTCGAATGTTTTAGAAAAAATTTACGTCTAAACCTGAAAAGATGAATTTTCAACAAAAAAGTTCATTTTCAACCAAACAGTTGAAATTTCTGGCCAGAAACAAATTTTCAAGAAAAAAGTTGACTTTTCAACCTAATAGTTCAATGTTTAACCCACGCGGATGAATCGTTAACTAAATGATCAAATTTTATTAAAATTCAACCAAGTAGTTGAATTTCCAAGCCAAAAAAGGAAGCTTTTGGAAGACATATGAATTTTTAACCAAATAGTAAAATATTAACCTACAAAGATGAATAGTTAATCAAATGATCGAATTTTCAAAAACAAAAGATTAAGATTCAACCAAATAGTTAAATTTTCAAGCCAAAAATACGAATCTTTTGGAAGAAATTTGAATTTTCAACCTAGAAAGATGAATTTTCAACAAAAAGATGCCTTTCCTACCAAAAGATGAAATTTGAATCCAAAACGATCAATTTTCTATTCAACAAGATGAATGTTTGACAAAAAAGTTGAATTTTCGTTCATAAAAGATGAATTTTCGACCATAAGATATTTTAATTTACATTGAAAACAGTTAAATTCAACAAAAAAGCAATGATTTTCAACAAAATACTTGAATCCTCAACAAAAACAGAATAATTTTCAACTAAACTGTTGCAGTTTTAACCAAAAAATATCAACTTTCTATCATGAGATGAATTTTGAATCAAAAAGATGAAATATCAACAAAAAAGTTTGATTTTTTAACCAAATAGTTACATTTTTAACCTAAGAAGATGAATCTTTAACTAAGTGATCGAATTTTCAAACAAATAAGATTAAAATTCAACCAAATAGTTGAATTTTAAAGCCATAAAGGCGAATCTTTTGGAAGACATTTAAATTTGTAACCAAGAAAGATGTGTTTTTAACCAAAAAATATGACTTTACTACCATAAAATTAAAATTTTGAATCCAAAAGGATGAATTTTCTATCCATAAAGACGAATATTTAATAAAACAGTTGAATTTTTAACAAAGATAAATTTTCAACAAAAAAGGGAATTTTTAAAAAATAATGACTTTTTCCATCAAATAGTAGAACTTTTAACCATAAGAGATGAATTCTGAACCCAAAATATAATAGTAGACTTTTCAAATAAAAAGAATTAATTTTAAACAATAAATATGACTTTTTAAAAAATATTTCCATTTTCTGCAAAATAATTAAATTATTAACAAAATAGTAAAATTTTTAATCAAAAGAGATGAATTTTGAACACAAAATTGGATAGTAGACTTTTCGATTAAAAAGAATTAACTTTCAACTATAAAAAAAATAATTTTCAACCAAAAAATATGAGTTTTCTATTAAAAGATGAATTTTAAATCCCAAGGAACGAATTTTCTATCGAAAGTGATGAATGTTCAACAAAACCGTGGAATTTTATACCAAAAAGGATAAATTATCCATGAAAAATGTAATAGTTGATATTTTAATAAAAAAAGATTTTAATTTAAATTGAAAACAGTTGAACTCAACAGAGGATAATTTTCAACAAAATAGTTGAATCCTCAACAAAAACAGAATGATTTTCAACTAAACAGTTGCATTTCTAACCAAAAACGATATAATTTCTACAAGAGATGAATTTTTAAACCAAAAAGAAGAATTTTCAACAAGAGTTAAATTTTCAAGCGAAAACGACTATTTTTCTATAAAACACTGGAATTTTTAATCTAAAAATATGAATTACCAACAAAAACTTAATTTTGAACCAAATAGTTGACCAAAATAGTTGAATATTCAACAAAATAATTAAATTTTCAACCAAAGAAAAAAGATTTACAATCCAAAATATAATATTAGACTTTTGAATTAAAAAGAATTAGCTTTCAAATTAAATTTTGGTTCTATTAATCCAGTTCTCATTTAAGCCAAAAAACGAGAAAAAGAGGAATTTTCTTGAAAAACGGGAATTCTTTTTTTTAAAAAGTAGAAAAGAAGGGAATCGGGAAAATCGTGTGAAGTCTGTGATCCAATAAACCACAGTGAAAATTCTGGACAAGGAAGCAACTAATGTTATTTCAGAGCATAAATTGTGACGTTCCGCAAGAAAAGGGATCCTAGTTTAGGAGACATTCGCGTTTTTCCTCCCAAGACCTAAAATATTGATTTTGGATTTTCGATAAGAACTCATACTTCAATCTGTCTCCGAAATGACCAAAAGTTTACAAATATAATTATAATACTATTATTTATTATACCAAGGTTAATTCAATGCCTTTTGAGTAAAAAAAAACAACTTACTGGGTTTTTGGAGAACAAACTTTTAAGGTCTCCCTGTTTTCCGGCGAACATCGAGGGCATAACGAAAATAAGAAGAGAAATTAATTCCAATAAATGATTCTGTAGAGGCGTTCCGGTCAGAAGAATTCGATGTTTTGCCTGAAAATAAAAATTTTGAAGTATAATAATTTTAATAATATGTCATGATACTATTTCTTTTTCAGAATGAACCTACATTGATTTTGACGAGATTCTCGTAACGAATTGTAGACATATTTTTAAGCATGTGCGCTTCATCGAATACGACATACTGAGTAGGCATAACTCTAAATAATCTTCGTTCTTCTGGAGTGCTACTAATGAGATTATAAGTCGTTAAAAGAATATCGACATCATCCAAGTCGCCATTACGCCAACCCATTCGCATTTCTCTGCGTTCCTCTTGCGATCCGTAGTATTTCACGACATTTAAGTCCGGGGACCATCGCTCTAATTCGTTACTCCAATTCTCTATAAAAGTATTTAGAGTTTTAGGTTTTCAAAATAGATATTATCAAGATTAAACCATTTTCGGAGGGGCTGATCAATCGACTTTTGAGTGTACATCAGATTTCAAGATTTGAAAGATTTCACAAAAATGCTGAAACAGGGTGGCCGCCAAACTTTATTTTCAAAATTCCTTGACTTTTTCCAGAACAATTTTTCATTTACCCTGACCATTAATATTCAAAGACCAGAATTGTAATCTTGTAACATTTTTACACTATAATTTTTTATAAACGGAACAAAAATCATTTCAAATTAAAATTTCAAATTTATTTACTTTATTTCAATTAAAAATATGACTCTTGTAACATAAAAGATAAATTTTTAATCCAAAAGGACCAATTTTCAACAAAGTAGTTGAATTTTGAACCAAACCGTTGAATTTTCAACCCACAAAGATGAATGCTCAACAAAAAGACAAATTTCCACCTAAATATATGAATTTCAACTAAACAGTTTTGAACAATGGATGTAATGCTAGTCCATATTGTACCAAATATTTGAATTTTCTGCCAAATTATTGAATTCTCAACCAAAAAAAAGACGAATTTTCTACAAAAAAGTTGAATTTTCAAACCAAGAATATGAATTTTCAACAAATTACACAAAATTTCATCTGAATGGGCTGAAAAATGTATGTGATGTTGGTGAAAATTTTATTTGATTAATTTTTGGTTTATACTTTTTTCGTTTTCAAACCATTTTAAATAAAAAATAAAAATGGATTAGTTAAATTTTCATTTGAGAGAATTAATTTTCAATAAAAAAAAAAAGAATTTTCAACAAAGCAGTTTAATTTTGTACCAAATAGTTGAATTTTCTGCCACATTGTTGAATTCTAAGCCAAAAACACGAATTTTCTACAAAACTGTTGAATTTTCAATCCGAAAATATGAATTTTCAACAAAAAAGTTCATTTTCAAACAATCAGTTGAATTTTCAACAAAATAGTAAAATTTTCAGTTAAAAAATTAATTTTTAAGCAAAAAAGGATCGAATGTTTAAGACAATAGTTCAAATTTCAAACAAGGAGTTTAATTTTCAACCAAAAAAGATATTTCAACAAAAAAATATTTTAGCTTAAAATAAAAAACAGTTGGATTTAACCAATAAAAACAAATTTTCAACAAAATACTTAACTCCTCAACTAAAACAGATGTATTTTTAACCAAAAATTGATATTCTACCAAAAAAGGCGAATTTTCAACAAAATACGTCAATTTTCTACCAAATTGTTGAATTTTCCTCAAAAAAGTTAATATTGAACCAATTAATTTTTTAACCAAAAATATGAATGTTCAATAAAAGAGTTGAATTTTCAACAACAACAAAATTGGTTAATCAAGAAAAAAAACTTCAATTAAATAGTTGAATTTTCTATAAAAAAGAGGAATTTTTAATAAAATACATGAATTTTCAACAAAAAAATAAAACAAAAATTTCAACAAAAGAGTCAAATTTTCAACCAATGTGATTAATTTTCAACTAAAATTATGAATCTCCAACCCAAAAAATGAATTTTTAAGTAGTTTAATTTTTAACCAGAGATGAATTTTTAACAAGCTAGTTCAACTTTCAACTCAGACGTTGAATTTTCCAACCAAAAAAACGAATTCCCAATAACTAAAAAATGTTTAATCGAGAAAGAAAAAAAAGCTCATCCAAAGTGTTGAACTTTCAAGCAAAAAGACGAATTTTCTGCAAAACAGTTAAATTTGAACTTTTAACCAAAAACTTGCATTTTTAACCAAAAGATGAAATTTTAACCAAGAAGATTAGTTTTCTATGAATAAAGACGATTTTTCTACTAAGAAAGATCAATTTTCAAACAAAAATAGAAAAGTTACACCTGCAGTTAAAAAAAATAAATTTTTAACAAACGAGACAAAATTTTTGTTTAAAAAAGTGGTTTATCTTTTACCCAAGTCGTTGAATTTTCAATTTAACAAAATCCATATTCAACCAAAGAGGGTACAGTTTACATTTTCAGTAAAAAAATTAATTTTCAACAAAAAAATGAGTTTTGAACGAAGTAGTCAAACTATCAACCAATGAATTTGAAAACCAATGAAAACCAGATGAATTTTTAACTAAAATCATGAATCTTAAATTGGAATAGTTAAATTTTCAACTAGAAACATTCATTTTTAGCCAAACAAAAGAAATAAATTTTCAACCAGAGATGAATTTTCAACTAAAATTATGAATCTTCAAAAAAAAAAAGATTATTTAACAGCGTGGTTTAACCTTCAATCAAGTAATTCAATTTTTAACCAAAACAGATTTTAATTTTAAATAAGAAACAGTTGAATTCAACCAAAAAAGTCGAATTTTTAAACAAAATAGATGCACATCAACCAAATAAGATTAATTTTAATCAAACAGTTGCATTTTTAACCAAAAAAGATTACACTTGTTCCAAAATAGATGAATTTTTAAACCAAAAAGGCGAATTTTTAATCAAAAAAGACTTCAGTTGAAATTCAACAAAACACTTGAATTTTCAACCAAAAAGTATGTCTTTTTAACAAAATTGTTGAATTTGCAACCAAATAATAAAATTTTTAACTAAGAAGATAATCGTCAAGAGGAAGCAACTGAAAAAAAAGGAATATGAATATAAATACAAGGCAATTCAATTAGTAATAGCAATATTCCAAGTGGCCGCAAACTTCATTTTAAAAATTCCCCAACTTTTCCCTGACCATTAAAATTCAATGACCAGACTTTTAATCTTGTAACATTTGTAACATAGAATGTTTTAAGAACGGGATAAAAAAATTTCAAATTCAAATGTATTACCCTGGACAGTTATTAAAAGTGCCTTTTACAGAAATTCCCTAACTTTGGCAAGTTTTTTTTTGAAAATCCCTGACTTTTCCTGACTAATGAAATTCACTGACTTTTCCCTGATTTTCAGGTTTTCCCTGAACTATGGCAATCCAGTAAAAGATCTCACAAATATTTAAATGATTTCACAAGCTTTCAAAGCTTTCACAAAGAGTTAAAACGTTCACAAGGATCCCAAAAGATTTCAATGATATCATCAAGATGTAAAAGATTTCACAAAGGCTTATACATACACCAGATTTCAAGAGTGATCAACCCCTCGCATTTTCATTTCAGGCCTCGGATTCACTTCAGAGATAAAAAATAATGTAAATAGTGTCACAAATTTGAAAAAATAGTGCCCAATAGTGCCATACAATTTTTCAAGTATTAAACTTATGTATTAAAAATTAAGTAATTAATTAATTAAATATTAAAAAGTGTGCTATGGAAAATTAGCTTTTTTTAAAGCAAAATTTCAAGTTTTCTAACCTAATATATTAAAAGTATTAAAAATTAACTTCAACGTTTACTTGAATGTTATTTTTTATTCAATAAATTATCAAAATTCCTATTTATTTATCACAGGGTTCACGTTTTTCAAGTATTAAACTTATGTGTAGTTCGAATTTAAAAGTGTATGGTCCGAAATCAAAAAGTGTGGAATGGAAAATTAACTGCTCTCGTTTTCCTCCCGTTCCTCTCGTTTTTCCACTTAAATGCGAACTGAATTAATGGAACCAAATAAGAAAATCTAACTATTTTTGGTTGAAAGTTCATTCTTTTTGTTTGAAAACAATTTTGTTAAAAACTCATAATTTTTGGTTAAAAATTCAACTGTTTGCTGAAAATTCGTATTTTTGGCTTAAAAATTAAACAACTTGATTCATTTATTTTTCTCTTGACTAAGAAAGTTTTTTTGTTTTGTTAAACATTCGCAACTGTTTTGTCGAAAATTCATATTTTCGGCTACAAAATTTAACAGTTTGTTAGAAAATTTAACGATTTGGTTGAAAATTTATGTGTTTTTTTTTTAATTCGTCCTTTTCAGTACAAAATCCATTTTTTGTTGAATCCATCGATATTTTATTTTCGATAAAATATTTTTTGTTGTTGAAATATCAACTATTACATTTTTTTAGAAAATTTATATTTTTAGGTTAAAAATTAAACTTCTTGGTTGAAAGTTGAACTACTTTCTTAAAAGTTCATTTTTTTTTGGTTGAAGATTCATTATTTTAGTTGAAATTTCGTTGTTCATTTTTGGTTAAAAATTATCTTTTAAACTATTTTGTCGAAAATTCATATTCTCGTGTTGGAAATTCAACTATTATGTAGAAAATTCGTCTTTTAAGCTTGGAAATTCAACAATTTGGTATAAAAATCAAATATTTGGTACAAGATTAAAGTGTTTTGTAGAAAATTCGTTTTTTATTGAAAATTAATTCTCTAAAATTAAAATTTAACTACTACATATAAACTAAAAATTAATAAAATAAAATTTGGACTAACATCACATGCATTGCTCAAAATATTTAGTTGCAAATTTATGTAATTTGTTGAAAATTCATCTTCTTTGGTAGAAAATAAATCTTCTTGATTGAAAATTTAACTATTCGGTTACAAATCGATGTATTTTGTCGAACATTCGACTTTTCTGGTAGAAAATTTCACTTCTTGGTTGAAAATTTAACTACTGGGTTAACAATTTATGGATTTTGTTAAAAATGCGTCTTTTTTTTTAGTAGAAAATCAATGTTGTGGTTAAAAATGCAACTGTTTGATTGGAAATTATTTTATTTTAGTTGAAGATTCAAGTATTTTGTTGAAAATTTGTTTTCGTTGGTTAAATCCATCTGTTTTTTATTTTAAATTAAAATATTTTTTTTTTGCTGAAATGTCAACTATTAAGTTTTTCGTTCAAAACACGTCTTTTTGTGTTGAAAATATAATTTTTTGGTTACAACGTGAACTACTTTCTTAAAAGTTTATTTTTTTGGTTAAAGATTATATTTTAAAACTATTTTGTTGAAAATTCATATTCTCGGGTAGGAATATCAACTGTTTTGTATCTTTTTGGCTTGAAAATTAAACTATTTGGTACAAAATTAAACTGTTGTGTAGAAAATTATTTTTTTTTGATTGAAAATTAGTTCTCCTCAATATAAATTTAACTACTTCATTTTTTGTTAAAATCGATATTTTTGGTTTAAAAATTGAACTATTTAGTTTTAAAATTTAGAAAAAAATATAAACTAAAAATTAAATAAAATTTTGAATAATATCACATGGATTGTTCAAAGTATTTACGTGAAAATTTATATAATTTGTTGGAAATTTGTTTTCTTTGGAAGAAAATTAATCTTCTTGGTTAAAAATTCAACTATTTGGTTGAAAATTTACGTATTTTGTTAAAAAATCGTCTTTTCTGGTAGAAAATTTCTCTTCTGAGTTGAAAATGCAACTATTTGGTTAAGAATTGATGTATTTTGTTGAGAATTCATTTTCTTTGTTATAACATTAATCTTCTGTGTTGAAAATTCAATTGTTTTCTAGAATGCTGAACTTTTTGGATAAAAAGGCAACTGTTTGGATCCAAATTAATCTGTTTAGGTTGAGTAATTCATCCTTTTTGGTTCAATTCAACTGTTTTTGTTTTTAGACCAATTATTTGATATGTTGTCATTCGCTGAGATGGCGGACGTATTATTTTAGACAATTAGCGAAGAAGTTTAACCATATTTTTCAAGGAAAAGTAAGGAAATAGGGACATTAGCGGACAATTGTGAGAAAAGTGTCTTTAGTGTAATTTTTTCCGAAATAGTAGCAAAATAGTGTCATCGTTCAAAAAAGTGTCAGTGTCAATAGTGTGGTGAGTCCGAGGCCTGCCATTTAAAGAAAATGTATTAATTTAAGAAAGATTTACCCATGGTTGAACTCGGAACCACAATCAAGTGCGGCCCGTCGGTATCACTGTAAAGTCCAGCTTCCTTGAGATAAGTGAGAAAAGCAATGACCTGAACGGTTTTGCCCAGACCCATTTCATCTGCTAATATTCCATTCACGCCGTGTGCGTGCATCACAGCGAGCCAGTTTAACCCCACCATTTGATAAGAAGCCAAGTTCAAACCATCCGGTATTCCCTTCGGTTGTTGAGTTATCGTAGAAGCTCCAGCAGCCACAGCCTTTTCCATCGTCGAAGAAAGACGCAAACATTTTTTCATGAGAGCTTCCACGACGCTTCTTGTTGCCAGCAACACCTGAAAATAAATTAAAAGACATTATAGAGTAGAAATATTAAAACTTTTAGAATAAAGACAAAATATTCAGCAGGGTGTCTAGCGAAATTTCGTTTTCAAATTCTCGGATTTCCCGGACCGAAATAATAAGATTAAAGGATAAGTTTAGAAGAAGAAAAACCTTGAAATGAAGTCTGAAATTAGAAGAAACAAGTTTTAAACAATCAAACATTTATTATACTTGAACAACGGACTTATAAACGATTTTACAATTTAAAATGATTACGATTCATTTGTTCTAAGTTCAGATCTTGGCAGATTCAAAGGAAACATTAGCATAGTGTTGTCAAAACATCGATTATATTCGATGGAATATATTCCAAACTTTTTTTATTGTTTACACTTTTTTCGCAATATTTCTGAGAAAGTTGACAAAAATATTTCAACATAGTAACTTCTTTTATCATCGAAATTAGATGACTGATTCTTGAATTTGTGAAAAAAAGTTGTAATATGAAATATTCGCTTTTCAAATTAATGATCACTCAAAACGAAACATGTAAAAAGTGTAACAAAATTTCAAAAAATTAATTGGAAAAACTTGCACCATATATGTGTTGATCAAAAATAGTATAACAATTACTGAAATAAATACTAACATGAAAAAATGTAAAATTTAAAAAAACTTCTAATTAAAAATTTGTCAGAAGAAATAAATGCTTTCATGTTCGGAACAAAATGTATTGGAAAAATTAATTTTTTTGACCTATTTGAATTTTGAATATTTGATAATAGTGAATTTACTTTTTGATCGAGAATTTGACCAATTTTTAGAAAAATTTATTTTATCATTTGAAACATCGTAAATGATATAAAATGGTAAATTCAATTGTTAACTTTTTAAATTATTAAATCATTCAGTTTACAATTATAATTCTAAAATCTTGAGGTTTAAAAATTTTCCATTGTAGGTCTTCTGAATCTGTTAAAAATTAAACTGTTTCAATTCGAAAACCTTCCGACTGAAACTTTATAAACTATTTTCAATTTGAAAATAATGTCAAATTAATGGATTCATGTTAGTAATTTATTCCTATTTCTTTTTTTCAGTTGCTTCCTTCTGGCAAATATATACTTTTAATTAAAAATTGTATTGTTTAGTTGAAAATTCAACAATTTTGTTAAAAAGTCATCCTTTTTGGTCGAAAATTCAACTGTTTTGTTGAGAATTCAACTGTTTTTTTGAAAATTCGTCTTTTGGTTTAAAAATTCCTCTGTTGTAGTAAAAATTTCCTATTTTTTGGATAAAAATGCAACTGTTGGTTAAAAATTAATCTTCTTTGGTTGAGGATTCAACTATTGTGTTGAAATTCATCTTTTTTTGCTGAATTCAACTGTTTTTGATTTAAAATAAACATATTTGTTGGTTGAAATATCTACTATTACATTATTTGTTGAAAATTCATCTCTTTGGTTGAATGTTCAACTATGTTGTTGAAAATTCATCTTTTTTAAGGCCACCCAGTTTACCTACTATAATTTTAATATTAAATAATATTTTAAAGAAAATTAAAAAGAGTGGAAATAGATATCCAAAATGCGATATCCGCGCTATCGCGGACGAATTTCCAAATAAAATAAAAATAAAAAAATAAAGTAGAAAAAAACAGCACAAAAAATTTCTGAGTGTGGCACAAAATTCCCGGACTTACCGGGAGGGCTAGACACCCTGTATTTAGATAATGTAAAGTTATTTCAGTACCTGTGCCGAATTAAGGAGTTCAGTATCTAAATATTTGTTATTCTGGAATTTCTTAACGATATCTCGCCAACTATTAAAAGGTCTCGCAGCCACAATCGCATCTACTTTCTTTTGAGTGCATTGATTCATGAGTATAAGTTCCGAAGGCATGGATTTCTGCATAAATTCTAATACTGATTTTTTATCACCGGTTAAGTCATTGGACACTTCGACGTCCGAATCCGCATCACTAAAAATAAAATTCGACATTAAATTTCGATCATCACATTTAATTCGGATTTGAATTTAGGAAAGAATAAGTGCCAACCTATCGAAGACTTTGCTAGAATAATGAGCTTCATCCGACTCGCAATCTCCATCCTCCTCGACATGTTTTGACTTTTTCCTGCGTTTCTTGTTACTTTTTTTGGACTTATTGAGAGGTCTCTTCCGACTGACTGTAAGAGATTCCTCCGCCTCCTCAACATTCCAGTCAAAGTTGCTTAACACGTCTTGGAGTTCCTGTAAAATTATATCGACGTAATTTTATTACATAATAAAATTTATTTCCAAATGTTTCTAAGCATTATTGATAAAAGAGAACATTTTAATTGTAAATGATTTGTTAACATTAGGAAATAATTCTGTTCTTCACATTTTGCTACCACATTATAATTTGTAAACTTTTTCACACTTTCAAAGAAATGAGAAAAATGAAATTATGGATGAAAACTTAGAATATCTTAATTTACTAAATGTATACACAATCGGTACCAGTAAAAAAACATGTCGGTACCGACAATAAGATTTCTGGGAAAATTAAAAATGATTTAGGTTTCATTTTGAAGGATTAATTTTAAGTTTTGAAGATTTCAAAACAACATGAAAAAGAATCTGGAAGATTTTAGGACAATTTTTTTATTTTGCAGGATTTTAAAAAGTTTTAAGAAAACTGAATTATTTCAAAAGATATTTAGACGTTTTAAAAAGATTCGAAAATAATTTTAATCTTAAAAAGATTTCAGAAAATTTTAAAAAATGTAGATTTTTGAGGATTTTAAAGAATTTTGAAAGGTTTCAAGAGTCAAAAAAAATTTTCGATTCCTGGAAAAATTTCAAATGAGTTTTTTTTTTTTTGCTGGACAATTAATTTGAAGAGGAAATTGAAAAACATTTTTAAATATTTAAAATGATTTCCTCAAATTTCGAAAAGAAAATATTTGCGTTTTTCATTAAAAATAAAAATCTTTTTTGGTTGAAAATGCAACCTTTTGGTTGAAGATGAAATTTTTTGTTGAAATTTTGATTTGGCTTAAATGAAATCTTCTAAAAACTTTTTGAATTTTCTCGAGAATCTTCGGAAAAACTTGTTGATCCTAGTTGAAATATATATTCGATAATGCATTGACATTTTAGGTTTTTAAATGAATATTTTTTTAAAGGGGGATTAGAAATGGATGTGTACCTCAGTGTCTTTATCTGGAAATAATTTCGTCAGGTACTTGATTTTTTCTTGTTGATCAGCGGATTCGGAATTTCGATCGGAATCGGAATTCGCAGATTGAGGTTTGGCCGAACTGCCATTATCGCTGTCGCTATCTTCGATCCGGTTTACTATTTTCCGGCGTACTTTGATTTCCGAACTCATTAAATTACTGTCTTCATCGGCTGAAAGAAAAATTAAAATCAAAATTTCGAATTTTACATAAAAGTCATATAATTTTTTTTATTTTCACGGAAATCCTGCAGAACTTCATTTTCTATTTGAATAATAAGTACATGGGATTTTGTTTAAGGTAGAAATTTTTAGTATAGATTTCAAAGAAGATTTATAATTTTTCAACAATTATATGTTACATTAACGTTTTTACAGGAAGTTGGTTATTTTTAACCAAAATCACTAGATGTTATGTTAGTGATTTCGTCAAAAATTATTAGTATTTTTAATAAAAAATTACTAGATTTCAAAGAATATTGACCATTTTCAAAAATAATTTATAAGCTGGAACAATGTCGGACTCTGTTAGTGTTTTTCGTCGCAAATTGACATTTTTATTAAAAAATCATTAGATTTCAACGAAAATTCCTATTTTTTTTAACAAAAATCATTATAACTTGAACAAGATTGAGCATTTCTAAACAATTTTGGATTATGTTAGTGTTTTTCGTCAGAAAAAATTAAAATTTCAACAGTTAAAAATTGATGGATATTGAAAATTAAAAATTAAATTTTCAAAAGTTAAAAATGGGAGAAAATTGAAAATGCAGGAAAAACTGAAATTGGATTTTTAACTATTGTAATTTCTACTTTCAATTTTCAACAGTGTAAAATTTAACTTTTAAAAATTCAATTCCTGAAAATTAAACTGTCGAAAAATGATGAAAATTGAAAATTCCATTTTGAACTGCTGAAAACTTAGAAAAAAAGTGAATTTTGTATTAACAAAAAGTGTTGAAAATAAATTTTCTTAGTGTCTTAGTGTTTTTCGTCTAAAATTGCTATTGTTAGTAAAAAAATAATTAGATTTACAAGGAATATTTACAACATTTGAACAATAATGGGACATTTTATCGTTTTTCGTCGTATTTTTGAACAAAAAATGTAAAGGCTGGCAAAGGTTTGATTGTCTATATATTGTACAAAAATATTATATAATAAATCTGAAGTTAAGATATAAATCTTCATCAATTATCAAAAATATTGTCCTTGGTTTTCTTTTATATTATTTTAGATAACAGATACTATGGAAGAAATTTTTTTTTTTTTATTAATTTTATAGTTTAATCTAAAAATTGAGCAAGGCAACAAAAAAATTGCACGCACGGCGCACGTGTTTGTTTTTCAACGCCTTTCCATTTAAAATGAAAATATTTTTTGTTTGAAATGTTAACTATTACATTTTTTGTTGAGAATTCATATTTTTGGTTGAAAATGTAACTATTTTGTTGAAAATTCATGTATTTTGTTGGAAATTAGCTTTTATTGGCAGAAAATTAATCTTCTTCGTTGAAAATTAATTGGCTTTGGTTGCGGATTGTAAGGTAAATTCGCAGTAATCGTGATGGTCCCAATAATTGTAAAACTTGGTTATAATTTGAATACATCGTTAACAAATATGTTAGAAGTAACATTTTATGATAACACCGACTTATTTTTACCATTTTATAGTGTCAAATGAAATTTAAATAATTTCAAATTAGATATAAAGCAAGACAATTGGCGACACGATTACTGGGACGTTTACCTTACTATTTTGTTGACAATTCGTTTTTTTTATGAATTCAACTTTTTTAAATTTAAAATAAGAATATATTTTCATTGAAATTGTAACTATTTTGTTGAAATGTCATGTTTATTGTTGGAAATTCGTTTTTATTAGCAGAAAATTAATCTTCTTGGTTGAACATTAATCTGTTATCGTTGAGGATTGAACTATTTTATTGAAAATTCGTATTTGTTAGGTGAATTCAACTGCTTTTGATTTAAAATAAAAATATTTTTTGAGTGGAATGTTAACTATTACATTTTTGTTGAGAATTCATCTTTTTTGGTTGAAAATTCATCTCTGGTTGAAAAATGTAACTATTTCGTTGAAAATTAGTCTTTAAGGTATTGTTATTTATTGAGGAATAAACGCAAAATGTAGCGTTTATTCCTCAATAAATAAATAAATTAATGCAATTAATGGTCTAAAATGGCTCCTAAATATTTTTTTTCTTGGAATAATATGCACAGGATTTCTTCTATCAGGATTAAATGTAAAATATTTATACCGGGCGATAGAAAAAAAAGCTTCAATTTCGAAATAAACCAAAAATACCCATTTTTTACAGTTTAAAGATTCCTATAGTACTTTAAAATGTATTTTTACCTGTAAGTTTATACCAAGTCCGAAGGGTTAATTTCCCTTGCAATATTGCGTACACTCTCTCTGCAATATTATGCAATCTCATGCAATCTTTTACAATACTTTTTCATCCCTCCATACGACAAAATATTTGAGAAAATTCAGTATAGGCCTATAATGATTTTCTTATAATTTATTGCGTTTCTTGAAAAAGAATGAAAGAAAATCATTATAAGAAAATAAGTAAAGAAATAAAGAGAGCTAAAATTAAAAATATTGAAAGAGAGTTGACGTAAAAATAGTGAAAGTACAAACGAATGATTTATTTATTTAACGTAGGATTTCGAGCAATTTTAAGGGAATTCAAGGAATTCCCGAGAATTTCAATGGAAATTAATCTATTTCATCAGATTTCATAAAAATTTCACGGAATTAAATATATTTCCAAACATATGAGAAGGTTTTAAGGGATTCCATATATTTCAACTAATTTTAAAAGATTTCATTGATTTTCAAGGGAGTTTAGAGGATTTTGAAGATTTCTAAACATTTCCGGAGATTTTAAGGAATTCGAAAGGATTTCAAAAGATAAAAAAATGTCAAGGGATTACAAAGAATTTTGTAGGATTTCTAAAGATTTCATAATATTTCTAGTGAACTTTGGAAAATAAATTAAGGGATGCCTAGCGATTTGAAAGATTGCCAGGGATTGTAATGTATTTCAAGGAATTTCACATGATTAAAGTATTTTAAAGATATATACGGATTTAAACGGGGTTTTATAGAACTTTAATTTAATTTTAATTCCAGAAAATTTCCACAGATTTTAAGTGATTTCGTCAGATTTCATAAAAATTTTACGGAACTTTAAATATTTCCAAACATATCAGGAGGTTCAAAGGGATTATAAGGGTTTCAACAAATTTCGAGGGACTTTCACCGATTTTAAGGCTGTAACAAGGATTTCTAAATATTTCAACTAATTTAAAAAGATTTCATTAGTTTTCAAGAAATTAAAGTTTTTTGTTGTTAAAAATTCAACTGTTTGGTTGAAAATTAATCTGATGGTTTGGTTGAGGATTGAACTATTTTGTTGAAAATTCGTCTTTTTTGGATGAATTCAACTATTTTCGACTCAATATTAAAATATTTTTTGGTTGAAAATGTAACTATTTTGTTGAAGATTCCTGTTTTTTGTTCAAAATTAGTTGTTATTGGCAGAAAATTAATCTTGGTTGAAAATTAATCTGTTTTTGTTGAAGATTGAACTATTATGTTGAAAATTCGTATGTTTTTGGATGAAATCAACTGTTTTTTATTTTAAATACAAATATTTTTTGATTGAAATATTGAATATTACATTGTTTGTTGAGAATTCATCACTTTGGGTTGAAAATTCAACTACTTGGTTAACAGTTGTACTACTTTGTTAAAAATTAATTTTTAACAAATTTTTCAAAACGTCATTTTTTACAAAATGAGTAGCCATTGGCAAATAATGTTTTGACAAATTAATAATCAACCAATGGACTTTCAGTAGGGAATTTATGAAATTTAAACCAAAATCTAAAATTGCTATTTTTAATAAAAAATAATTAGATTTCAAAAAATATATACAGTATTTGAAAAATAATAGGATATGTTTTCGGTTTTTCACCGGAAATGGCTTATTTTAAGGAAAAATCATTTCACCTCGACTTTAAAAACTAAACTTTCAGTTTTTAACAACTTTAGGTTACATTAGTGTTTTTCGTTGGATATTGCTATTTTTGAACAAAAAATGCAAAGGATGGCAAAGTTTTTATTATGTATATATTATACAAAATATTATATAATCATTCTGTATTGATAGATACTATGAAATACAAAAATTTGGTATTAACATTAATTTTATAGTTCAATTTAAAAATTGCGTGAACTTGAGACAAGAAAACATAATCACGCGCGTGTTTGTTTTCTGGTTTAGTAAAGAAATTATTTTGCAATTTGAAGTGCCAACACTCGAATTTTTCACCTGAGATATTCAGTTTAACCTGTACTTGTTAAAGAAGAAAAAAACGAAAAATATTTTGAATTTCCGACAATCAAATACATTTTTTTCGAATTCTGTAATTACAAAGGAAACAGAATAAACAAGTAAATTTTTAATTAAAAAAAAGTATACTTTTACTCTAGAAATGAAGGATCCCAACGTGTTTTATTCAAAAATAAAAAACTAGTAATTAATCATTTATTAAGCGTTCAGAAATCGCGAATATTCAACAAAGGCGACAAGGCTTAATTGCAGCCTGATTTTTCTATACTTTGTACAAAGACTGCGAGATTTGAAAACAAGAAAACGAATGCAATTTTCGTAGTAGACGCATTTTTGGTCTTGATAAGACATTTTTGATCAATTCCCAAAATTCTAACAAATAAATGTCCAACTTCTGGGTATCATCAGGCAACATTTTGCATACAAAAATTGAAAACTTACACGTGTTCATTTTCTTGACTATCTTCTTGAATCGGAATCTTCTTAAATCAGTCAAAAGACTAGGACTACTGCTTTTTTCGTCCAGTTTTGGAGAATTCGATCCAGACATCTCTTAAATTAAACACCAAAAGCACACACGCTCGGGAAAATACATTTTTCTTCCTCCAGGTAACCCTTGAAAATTCAAGTTCACTCTTCACACTGTCGACGAAATAGAATTCAGTTTTATGCTATTTACGGCACTAAACCAACTTCACGGAATAAATGATTTAAAAATGTATTATATCGCGAAAAAATCGAAGAAAGGGGAAAATCGCAAGGCTCTGAAAAACTGTGGATAATTGCGTTCCTTGGAAAAACGGGATACAGGTTTTGGCGTTTTTAGCTCAGTCTGGCGGAAGCTGGACGAAATGCTAGGTTAGGAGTCGTTTTTGTATTTTTTACAGTTTTATACAATTTTAAGACTTTAAACATTCACGAGGCTGGAAATTATAGTAAAACACGTGATCAATTTTGGAGTTTTTCCTCTTTGTGTGACCAATTTTATTTTAAAATTAAGTGAAAGTGAAATGACATTTGGAGTAAAAGCGGGGAAAAGACTGCAGAAAAGTGGCAAAGACGCCGGATGAGGAGTTGGAGTTAAAGGGACAGCTGTAACCAATTAGAATCAAGTTTTGTAAATGCCTCCCGCCATAAAAGGTGTTTTACCGCCAATCAAGTATCGAGCTTTGCGCGGAAAAATTTAAATGTGCTCATACTTTATTGTTAATTTTAGTTCAAAGGTTTATGAAAATAATGTTTTAAAATAGTGAATAACACTAAAAATGATTATTTCATAATTATTAGAAAGCGCCGCCCCGATACAGTTCAAAACAATGCAAGTTATTCCGAAATCTGTATACGACCAAATTCGAATCAATCCGAACCAATTCGAAAAAAGTTTTCAATCAGGGTGGCCGCAAAACTTCATTTTCGAAAATCCCTGATATTTCCCTGACCATTAATATTCTAAGGTCAGAATTTCAATATTGTAATATTTTTAATATAGAATCTTTTATAAAAGAAATAAAACATACATAAATTTATTTATTTGAACCAAAAAAAGAAGACTTTTCTACCATAAAAGATAAATTTTCAACTAAAACGGAAAAATTTTCCCGAAAATAGTTCAATTGTCAACCCAAAAAAAATACTTTTCAACAAAATACTTGACTTTTAAACTAAATATTGGAATTTTCTACCTACGAAGATGAATTTTCACCCAAGTAGTCGAATTTGCATACAAAAAAGATTAAACTTCTTAAAGAAACAGTTGAGTTCTCAAACCCAAAAGTTGAATTTTCAACAAAAAGATGAATTCCCCAAAAAAATATAATACTTGATAATTCAATAAAAAAAAACTAATTTTTAACCAAAGAGTTGAATCTTTAACAAATTAACTGAATTTTCAACGGAATACTTGAATTTTTAATCAAATGCTTGAAATTCCAACCTACAAAGATGAATTTTCAACAAAAAAGTAAAACCATTTTCAACCAAAAAGAAGAATTTTCTACAAAACAAGAAAAATTTCTACAAAACAAGAGATTTTTTTTTTTCAACCTGGAAAAAATAATTTTATACTAAAAAGACGAATTTTCAATAAAATAGTTAAATTTTCAATCCAAGAGATGCATTTTCAACTGAAATTATGAGTCTTTAACAAACAAAAAAATGAATTTTTAACAAAGCAGATCAACTTTTAAACGAGAAGTTGAATTTTCCAATCAAAAAGATGAATTTTCAACAAACAAAGATTTTTAAGACCAGAAAGAAAAAAAAGTTTATCCAAATTGTTAAACTTTCAAGCCAGAAGACGAAGTATTGAACAAAAGTTTTATTTGCATTTTTAACAAAAAAGTGGAAATTACGACCAAGAAGATTAGTTTTCTACCAAAAAGATGAAATTTCAATTAAAAAAGGTTCTTTTTTTAACCAAAAATGGAAATTTACATTATCGTTTGAAAACATTATTTAAAAAAAAAAATTTTTAGCCTAAGATATGAATTTTGAACTAAAATGATGAATCTTAAACATAAAAAATGATTTTTTTAACAAAGTGCATCAACCTTCAACCAAGTAAATACATTTTTAACTAAAAAAGATGAATTCTCAACGAATAATGACATAGCAGATATTTCAGTCAAAAAATATGTTAATTTTATATAAAAAAAACAGTTGAATTCAATAAAAAAAGACGAATTTTCAAACAAAATAGTTGAATCCTCAACCAAAGAAGATTATGTTTTAACTAAACAGTTGAGTTTTAAACCGTTAAATTTCTAATTAATTATCCTTGACAGTTTTTTAAAGTTCCTCTTATAGAAATTCCCTGATTTTGTACGATTTTTTTCCAAATCTCTGAATTTTCCACAAAATATATGAATTTTCAACAAATAGTTGATTTTTTTAACTGAAAAAGATAACTTTTCAATTAAAAATGAAAATTAAATTTTCAGTAAAAAAATTAATTTTGAAAGAGAAAAAAAAAGAATTTACAACAAATTGTCAAATTTTTAACCAAGGAGATGAATTTTCAACTACAATAATGAATTTGCAACTATAACATTATTTTTTAACACAGTTGTTTAGCTGTTAACCAAGAAAGACCAATTTTCAACCAAAAAGACAACTTTTTGTAAAACAGTTGAATTTTTAACTAGAAAACATTAATTTTTAACCAGACAGTTGCATATTTAATTAAAAAAAAAGAGGAAATTTCAACCAAGAAAATAATTTTTTACCAAAAAGACTAATTTTGAACAAAATAGTCGAATTTTTAAACAAAAAAGATTAATCATATTTCAAAAACCGTTTAATTTTCAAACCCAAAAATTGATTTTTCAACAAAAAGACGAATTCTCAACGAAAAATATAATAGTTGATATTTCAACACAAAAAAGAACGAACTTACAACATGAAATACAAAAAATGAATTTCTATTAAAGTAGTTCAACTTTCAACCCAGAAACTGATTTTTCCAACCAAAAATGACGAATTTTTAAGAAAAAAGATTTGTTCTATGAAACAGTTGAATTTTTAATCCGAAAATATACATTTTCAACAAATGTTAATTTTCAACCAAACAAAGTCGGACATTTTAACCTAGAAGATTACTTTTCTACCAAAAAAGACGAATTTTCAATTAAAAAGATCAATTTCCAACCAAAAATGCAAAAGTTACGTTATCAGTTAAAAAAATTAATAGCAAACCAAAAAAATTTTCAACCAAAGAGATTGATTTTAAACTGAAACTAAATAATTAAATTTTTAACCAAAAACATTAAAATAATACTAAAAAATACTGTTATAATTTTCAACGAATAATGTAATAGTACATATTTAAACCAAGAAAAGTTAATTTTAAATCAAAAAACAGTTAAATTCAACCGAAAAAGACGAATTTTCAAACAAAATGTAGTTGACATTTTTTTTGCACTGAAAATTTAACTATTTCATCATTGGTTAAAAATTGATTGTTTTTAGATGAAAATTCAACTATTTGGTTGAAAATGTATGTATTTTGTTGTAAATTCGTCTTTTTTAGTAGAATATTATTTTTCTTGATTGAAAATTCAATTTGTTTATTAAAAGTTGAACTACATTGTTAAAAATTAATTTAAACAGAAAAATTTAAGTGAAAATTTAACTATTTTGTTGAAAAGTCTTCTTTTTGGCTTAAAAATTTAATTGTTTTTTTGCAACACACACCTCAAAAGTTGACGTTTTCATGCTTCTAAATTGTGCCTAAAGGACCTTATTTGAGCAGACTGTGCGAAAAATTTCCACGCATGCGCAGTTTGAAGATGGCTTACTTTAGGCACTGGTGAAAAAGCTGCATATGCGCACTTTCGAACTGAGGTACTTTAGACACTGGCATAGGTAACTTTAAACACTGATGTTGGTATCTTCTTGAA
>CAKNYM010051378.1:134458-178390 GCA_932195095.1 Andricus curvator | reverse complement strand
GCCAACATTTTTTGTAAATAATTTTTTTTTCCAAAAATTTTTTTCAGCCAATTTTTTTTTCAAAATTTTTTTTTTCCAAAATTTTTTTTCACAAAATTTTTTTTTCACAAAATTTTTTTTTCAAAAATTTGTTCCCACAGAAATTTTTTTTCACAAAATTTTCATTTCAAAAATTTCTTTTCACAAAATTTTTTCTTCAACAAATTTTTTTTCAAACATTTTTTTTCACAATTTTTTTTTTTCAAAATTTTTTTTAACCAAATTTCTTTACTCCACTCTGCAATATAAGATTAGTATTTCTCGTAACCTCCTTCTAACACAATTTTTTCGGGCGGGCGTTGCAAAAAATAGCGTGTGGTACACGTGCGCATAGGTGATTGCTAACTCGTGTGATTGCATCATTCGCCTGCGGCTCGAAGCACTCGTCTACGTTTTCGCACTCGCTTCGCTCGTGCGCTAACCACCGACTCATGCTTCGAACCTCCGGCTTATGCTGCAAAATTCACACTTGCGCACAATCACCTATTTTGCGCACTTGTATCACAAATAACTATTTTTTTTCAAAATTCGCCTTTTTGGGTTGAAAATTTTTTTATTTAGGTATAAAATTCAACTTTTTTTGTAGAGAATTCGCCTTTTTGACTTGAAAAATCAACAATTTGATCTTTTTCGTTAAAAGTGCAACTGTTCATTGGTGAAAAATTAATCTGTTTTGGTTAAGGATTTAAGTATTTTATTGAAAATTCTTCTTTTTTGATTAAAGTCAACAGTTTTTTATTTAAAATCAAAATATTTTTTTCGGCTGAAATATCAACTATATTTTTCGTTGAGATTTCAGTTTTTTAAATTGGAAATTCAACTACTTGGTGAACTACTATATTAAAAATTCATTTTATTAGTTGAAGATTCATCTCTTTCGTTGAAAATTGAACTATTATGTTTAGGTTTCTTTTTTTTTTGTTGAAAATTAATTTTTTACTGAAAATTTGACTATTTAATTATTGGTTAAAAATGGATGATTTTGGATGAAAATTCAACTGTTTGGTTGCAATTGTTGGTATTTTGTTGTAAATTCGTTTTTTTTAGTAGAATATTATTTTTCTTGATTGTAAATTCAATTACTTTGTTGTAAATTTTTTTATTAGTTGAATATCCTTCTCTTTGATTGAAAATTTAACTATTTTGTTGAAAATGCGTTTTTTAGGTGAAAATCAATTTTTTGAACGGCAAATTTATCTATTCCATTTTTTATTGAGAATTATTGATCGTTTATAGTTTAAGATATAACTGTTTGGATAAAAATGGACTTTTTTTTTTAAAATTCAACTGTTTTGTAGAAAGTTCTTCTCTTTGGCTTAAAAATGCATCTGTTATGTTGAAAATTCGTCTTTTTGGGTTAAAAATTCTTTTATTTCTGCAGAAAGTTTAAATGTTTTGTAGAGAATTCGCCTTTTTGACTTGTAAATTTAACAATTTGGCTGACATTTTTTTTCTCTCTTGAATGAAAAATCTTTCTTGGTTAAAACTTTATATCTTTTGGTAGAAATTTCATCTTTTTTAGATAAAAGTTGTAAATTCGTCCTTTTTTATTAAGTTCAACTGTTTTTATTTGAAATTGAAATCTTTCCTTTTTTGCTGAAACATCAATTTATCTTTCGTTGAGAATTGATTTTTTTTATATTGAAAATTCAACTAATTGGTTGAAAGGTGAACTTTTTTGTAAAAAATGGTTTTCTTTTGCACAAATTCATTATTTTAGTTGAAAATTACAATTATGTTCGCGAAAATTTAATTGATTTGTTAAAAAGTCATCTTTTTGGCCGAAAATTTGACTACATATTTTGTTAAATATTCCTCTTTTTGGATAGAAAATTCGTCGTTTTGTTCTTTTGGATTGAAAATTGAACTGTCTTCTAAAAAATTCGTATTCTTGGTTGATAATTCAACTATTTGTTTTAAAGCGTAACTGTTTTTGGTTGAAGATTAATTTTGTTTATTTAAGAATTCGACCAATTGGTTGAAAATTTATATTTGTAGGTTGAAGATTCAACGATTTTTAAACTGATTAATGTTTTTTTTAAATAAATAAAAAAAGTAAAATAAGTAAAATATACTAGGAAATCGAAGTCAACATGGCTCGTTTAATAATTTCAATATTAATGATAG
Organism: Andricus curvator; assembly: GCA_932195095.1. Taxonomy (NCBI): domain Eukaryota; kingdom Metazoa; phylum Arthropoda; class Insecta; order Hymenoptera; family Cynipidae; genus Andricus; species Andricus curvator. Next base: position 176,224 of record CAKNYM010051378.1, on the reverse strand, counting down.
TTTAAGAGATTTATATACACCTCTTCCAGGTCGACGGCCCCCATCCGAGTAAAACCCAGCCAAGCGCTGCTTAACTTCGGTGATTAAATGGGAAGCCTTAAGCAAAGATATTATACCCTTAAGGCCATGTGACGAGTGGGTCACGTGATCGGATTCCTACCTTACCGACACATTTTTTATTTATCAACTTATTTTCACACGAATAGCCACATCGAGTTGAAAATTTGGGATAATAAATAAGAAGCACTAAGGAACGCGGCTCTGGTCCTAAATTTTTATAATTATGAAAAAAGTTTTTTTTGTAAATAATTTTGTTTTGCTTTTTTCATGATTATTAAAATTTAGGACCAGAGCCGCCTTTCTTAGTGCTTCTTGTTTATTATCCCAAATTTTCAACTCGATGTGGCTATTCGTGTGAAAATAAGTTGACAAATAAAAAAAGTGTCGGTAAGGTAGGAATCCGGTCACGTGACCCACTCGTCACAGATACGTTTTTAAAAAATTCGATAACATATAACTAGAAACAATATTCAGGTAATTTCAACATTTTAAATAGTTTCGAAACTACAAAATTTGTTAAGGAATTAATTAATTATTTAACCAATTTTTGTTTTTCAAAGTATAAATTTGTTGCTTTTTCACTTTTTCTCGGAAAAGATATATTCAAATAAAGACATGTTGTTTAAACAACATTTGTATTTGTACTTTTAGCACGGATAAAAGAAATTATGATCTGAAGAAAACACCATGTTTTACACATTTTTAGAGAAAAAGATTATTTAAAAAATTTGCAATTGTTGAAACAATTAGAAAATGTTTAAAAACTGAGGGGAGCATTATTGAACAAAAAGATAGATAAGAATATCCTTTGTAGAAAATTTTCTAAAGAAATAAGTTTTTTGTATTTTTCTTCAAAGAGCTATGTATTTAAACATATAAGCATTATTTAAACAGCTTGAAAATAATTTAAACAAATAATAATTTTTTTCACATTCATTACAAGACTCACAAAACCTATAATATATACCTATTTTGCGACTTCTAGAAGAAATAAAATTTTTAAACAATGAAAAGTTAGTTTAAAAATGAGTGGGAATAAAAAACTTATCTATTCATAATTATTTTTGCAAAAGAGATTTTTTTAAATGTGATAATTATCCCTTAATATTACGTGAAACTTCCAGTTAGTTATGGGGAATTATCCGAAATATAACCAAATTTGAATAAAACTGACCTTGAAACTCTGCTATTGAAATAAAAACCATTACCCCAATGAGTCTGCAAAAAATAAAAAAATAAGTATTTTCGAGTGTAGGAAGACAAACATTTTTCAGATTTTTGACATACACCCAAATTTGGATGAAACTGATTATAACACTCCGCGCTATTGAATCTAAAAGTTAGATTTGCTAACTGCACCGAAAATGTACTGTTTTTTTCCTTTATGTACTGTTTCTGGTCTTCAACTATCAAAAATAATTAAAATTTTAAATTCCTTAAAATCATTGAAATCCTTGGCAATCTTAAGTATGTCCGTTAAAAACCTTAAAAAATCCCTTAGAATCTTTTTAAATGTCCATAAAACTTATCTTTAAAACCGCATAAAATTGTTTTTAATTCCTTAAAATCCTGGGAAATTCCTTTAAATTTGGAAAATCTCTTGAAATCCTTGGAAATACCCTAAAATATTTCAAATCCTTTGAAATCTTTTGAAATACCGTGCAATTTTTTGAAGCAATTGAAAATTCCTTGGAAAATTTAAAAATACCAAATTTCTAATCCATTTAAATCCCGTAAAATCCCTTCATATTCGTGAAATGTATTAAAAATGCCTTGGAATCTTTCAAAATACCCTTAACACGGTGTGCCTCGACTGACTTCAACCTAAAAGGGCTTGCATATGCCGGCTTTTTTCTGAATATACTTCTGGGATGCCCCACGATCATTTTGAGCCCAAAAAGAAAAAAATCGGTTGGGCCCTTTTTGAGAAAAATCTTTTTTCGATCTTTTTGAAGAGTTTAATCAACATATTTTAATGAAAATAAGTTAAACGTGGAATTTCATTGGCTCAAACCATTCAGTTTGGCATCCAAAAAAGGGCTACTGGTGCTGAACATCTTACAAGAACTGAAACCCTTCAATATTTTTGAAAAATGGTGAAAAAAGTGGGAAAAACTCAGTTTTTTGAAAATTGCCTTATTCAAGTTCATCCTATGTCCCAAACACCTTAACAATAATTAAAGTGTTTGAAATTTTCTGCAAAATGAAAAAAAATCGAATGTTCTATCTCTAAAAGTTTGGGATAAAAGTTTGGGATGCATATCTGGTAGAAATTGACGAATAACTAATCAAAAAAGACTTAATTTTGAGTAGATCTAAAAAAAAATCATTGATCTATCTCTAGTAGAACCAAAATTATGGCGTTTTGAATATGACCCTTTTTTATGAAATTTTGTTTAACATAAATTTTATAAATAAAATTTCTCTTTTCCAAAAGTACTTATTTGCTCAGCGTTTTCGGTGAAAGTTGCCAGTAAGTTATTTAAAAAAGACTTAATTTTGAGTAAATCTAAAAAAAACAATGCTCTAGCTAGTCTAGCTGTAATAGAACCAAAATTATGGCCTTCTGAATATGGCCCTTTTTTATGAAATTTTGTTCAATATCAATTTTTTAAATAAAATTCATCGTCTTCCAAAACAACTCATTTCCCGAGCAATTCAGGAGAAAGTTGCCACCAGATAAGTTAAGGAGGACCTGATTTTTAGCAAATCTAAAAAAAATAATGTTCTAGCTCTAATCGCATCGAAATTATGGACTTCTGAATAAGTTCCTTTTGTAATGAAATTATGTTAATCATCATTTTTTAAACAAATTAAATACAAAATCAAAATCTTATCAATTTAAAAAATAAAATATCTCGTTTTTAAAAATAAATAAGTTCCTGAGCATTGGACATGATGGAGTCTGTTCACTCAGATTTTAAAGCCGCCTGGACAAAATATAATGTCCCTCAGAATCATCCAAACTACGCAATCAGGCTACAACGTGCATTATGTGAATAATTAAATTATTATTATTATTATAGATTAGCAGTTCGAACTCGAAAGTTCATTGCCTCATCTACCCGAGACCGCCACACATCTCTATCTTGTGCATTCTCCATCCAGTTTAAGTAATCATGTCCTAGTTCTTTTAGATCATCCCTTACATTTTTCTCCCATCTGTTTCTCGGTCTGCCTAGGGGTCTCTTACCAGTCGGTCTCCCTCTTAAAACTTGCGCCACTGTTCTTTCATTGCCCATTCTTGCTACATGCCCCGCCCATCTTAATTTACGCGCTTTCATTACTCTATTAATATTTGCTGACCCGTAGAGAGCGTGCAGCTCATTATTATGCAGTTTTCTCCACTCGCCGGTCTCTTCGTCCCTTTTTGGACCATAGATTTTTCTAAGTACTTTATTCTCGAAAACTCTAAACCTATTCTCTTCTCCTTTCGTCAGCGCCCACGTTTCACACCCGTACATGACGACCGGCATTATTATCGTTTTGTAAATTCTTACTTTGATGTTTCTAGATAGCGATCGCGATTTTAGTAGCGTGTTTGCTGCATAATAGCACCTATTGCCAGCGTGTAGCCGCGCATTGATTTCCGTTTTAATCTTATTTTCGCTAGTTATAATAGACCCGAGGTATTTAAACTCGTTAACCCTTTCGAATTTCATATTTCCGGCCATTAGATCCCCGTCTTGATTACTTTGTCCGGACCTGACGACGGTCATATATTTTGTCTTCGATTCGCTAACTTCCAAGCCAATCTCTTTGGCTTTTGCGATCAAGATTTCTGCATTTTTAGCTACCGTTTCTTTATCATCCCCTAGTACGTCGAGATCATCCGCATATCCAAGAATTTGTATTACCCCATTGAGGGTAGCACCGGTCGGATTCGCCTGCACTTGCCTAACCACGTATTCTAAAACTAAGTTAAAAAATTAAAACTAAAAAAAACTCATTTTAAGCTCACAATCATGTTTTCATAATATCGTTAATAAAAGTTTTCAGTTTATAATTATATTAAGTCTTCATTTAATTCAAGCACAAGATACACAATATGATAAAAACATTTTTTCATGTCTCATCCTCCAGAAACGAAAAATTTAAAAAAAAATTTCAACAAAATTCCATAAAAAAGCGTAATTTTCAGGAGGCGATAATTTCGATGCGATTAGAGCTAGAGCATTATTTTTTTTAGATTTGCTAAAAATCAGGTCCTCCTTAACCTATCTGTTGCAAATTTCTCCTGAATTGCTCGGGAAATGAGTTCTTTTGGAAAGTGATAACTTTTATTTATAAAATTGATGTTAAACACAATTCCATAAAAAAGGGTCATATTCAAAAAGCCATAATATTTGTTCTATTAGAGCTAGAGCAATGTTTTTTTTAGATTTACTCAAAATTAAGGCTTCTTTAATTAAATATTCGGCAATTTTTACCAGGTATGCATAGGGAATAAGTTATTTCCTCATAACTCCCAAATTTTTAGAGATAGAACATTCGATTGTTTTTCATTTTGCAGAAAATTGCAAGCACTTTAATTATTGTGCAGGTTTTTGGACATATAGGATGAACTGGAATAAGGCGATTTTCAAAAAACTGATTTATTCCCAATTTTTCCACCATTTTCAAAAATATTGAAGGGTTTCAGTTTTCGTAAGATGTTCAGCACCAGTAGCCCTTTTTTGGATGCCAAACTGAATGGTTTGAGCCAATGAAATTCCACGTTTAACTTATTTTGATTAAAACATGTTGATGAACCTCTTCAAAAAAAGAGTTTTCTCAAAAAGGGCACAAGCGATTTTTTTCTTTTTCGGCTCAAAATGATCGTGGGGCACCCCAGAAGTATATTCAGAAAAAAACCGGCATATGCAAGCCCTTTTGAGTTGACGTCAGTCGAGGCACACCGTGTTAAATCTTCAAAATCGTGTGAAATCCCTTCAAAATCTTGAAATCTATTGAAAATATTTGAAAATATTTCAAGTCTTTAAAATCCTGTGAAGTTCCTACATTATTGTGAATAAATTCTTTGAAATCCAATAAAATGTTATAGAATTCGTTGAAATCCTGTGAAATTTCATGAAATCTGATGATATTACTTGAAATATTTGAAATCTACAAAATCCTTTGAGATTGTGGGAATTTCATTAAAATACTTTATTAAGAGCCATTTAAATCCCTTAGAATTACGTAAAAACCTCGAAAATCTGATGAAAACTCTTAAAAATCCTTTGAAATATTTGTAAATCTCGGAAATTCTTTGAAATCCCTTGGAATTTTTTTAAATATCCTCAAACCTTATAGGTTCTATAAAATCTTTCCAAATCTTCAGAAAATTCTAGATATAATTGTTTAAAACCGCAAACATTTTTTTGAATTCCATAAAATCACAAAAATCCTTGGAAATACCTTCAGATTTCATAAATCTCTTGAAAATTCCTCGAAAAACTTTGAAATATTTTGAAATACCTTGCAATTTTTTTGTGTGCTTGAAAATTCATTGGAATCTTTTAAATTCACTAAAATATTTAAAATCCTTTGAAATTCCTTCAAAACATTTTAAATTCTTGAAATCTATTGAAAATATTTTAAAATATTTTCAAAACTTTGGAATTCTTTGAAATCCATTAAAGTTTTATAGAATTTGTTGAAATCCTGTAAAATTACATTGAATCCTATGAAATTTATCAAAATACCTTATTAAGAGATATCCTAAAATCTTATAAATCCTATAAAATCCTTTCTTATATTTCGAAATGAAAGGAAATTCTTTAAAACCACATATTAACAGAAATATTTGAAACTATCTTCAAGTCTTTGAACTCCTACGAAATACCTTAATTCTTGTGAAATTCTTTGCAATTTATAGAAATATTATAAAATGTTTAGAATTTTTTTATATCTATTGAAATCCATTAAAAATCACTTTATATCAGATAAGAATCCTTTGAAATCTTTAACATTCTCTGAAGTCTTGAAACCATTAAAAATACCCTAAAACCTTTTAATCCTATGAAATCTTTCAAAATCCTTATAAAGGTTCGGAAATTCCTTGCAATCCCATTAATTTTACTGCAATCTCTTTAAAGCCCCGGAATTTTTTGAAATAATATTAATTGCCTAAATTAGTTCTTCTGAAATTCCTTGAACTGCCTTAAAATCTTTAAAAATGCATTGAAATGTTAAAAAAAGCTTTGAAAATCCCTTGCAAACTGTTGAAATCCTTTCAAATCTCCGGAAAGCTATCAAATCTTTTGAACTCTTGAAAAAACGATAATTTTTACGAATAAATCATAGCATGTCCATTTTTTTCAACCTGAAGATATTTAACGGAAAGAACCTAAGCTTTTTCCAGATAAGAAAAATGAATCCTTATTTTAAATAATTTAAATTTAGAAGATTTTTAGAATCCTTTGATTGTATAGTTAAGTATTTCATAGTTAAATTTAACATTTTCTTCAGATATGAAAGTTTTAATTTTTAGGACTTGTAGAGATTTTTGGTAACAGTGAAATAGCCGGGTGGCAGACGGTGGTGTAATGGTCGTGCGGTGATGGACATTAGAACCATCCTGGTTGGTAACAAAAGGGTTTGGATCATTTGGATCAATTCAAAAGAAGCTGAGATAGAACGACAGGCAAGATTTAAAACAATAATTTATTATTTCGTATAGAACTATCTTAACGATGTAATACTAATCATAATGGACAATTTATTGCATCTTTGTTTAAACGTCGTTACAAGTTACTCAGCGTTTCATCGAATAATATCAAGATTGTTGAGCTTGACTTAATAATTTTGTTTGAACTCGTGGGATTCGCTTCATATTCTTGAGTTTCTCCTTTCTTTAGAAGTTTCTTTTATTTTAAAGAAATAAAAAATTTATAGCACTGCAATCGCTAAATTGCAGAATAAATTTCGAAAAAAAGGAGAGAACGCATAATGAGTTCATAAAAAAGTGAGTATTTATGTCGATGAATTTCAATATGTACATCAGTTCGCATAGAATTAAATTAAACGTAACAAGTGGAAAATATTTGTATAACGATCGCTTGTAATTACGGCAATAGTGATGATGATAATAGCAATAGCAATATGATAATATAATAATAATTAAATTATAATGTAAGAATAATCATAACATAATCAATTAAATATAATAATGTAGTCGTAATTACCATAACGTAATAATCTAAGCATAATTATAATAAAACCATCGCCACCTATTAAACAATTCTAAACATATAATACTATCATAAAACAAAGGCGTTTTGCCTGCAAAAAGAATTTTAACGTTTTTTTAAAAACGATATAAATATATACAATATATTATAACTGGATTTAATCGAAGCTCAAAATCCATTTTTAAATAAAAATGCTACAATGAATGATCTTTACATATAAATACAAATTTTAACCGGTATAATTTGTTTATTAAAAATTATTAGGCATGCTCTGTTTTAATTCCAACCTGTCCAGTAATTTCAGCGTAATCTGCTTAACTTTACAAGCTTACATCTTAAAAACTGGAGCCTTCTTAAGGTGATTGTAATTCGATTACAATTTTTATACTTATATGCGTTTTCCATAACTAAGGAAGACAGAATATGTACAATTGAATTTTACTTACAGCTATTCAAAATAAATTTATAATCTAATCAGAAAATCTGAAAAATAATCATCCCTCTTTGAAAGATGCCAAAAAGTTTAATAACATCAATCAGTAAAATAAAAGATTGAATTTAGAATCAAATTTACAATGAAGCTTTGGAACAAATCCAATCCAAAGCTTTTATTATTCTGATTCAGACTTGGGAAGTTCGGTTCGGATTTCTTCAGATTCAGACTCGAGATTTCGAGAACCTTTTTCCAGTTTTTCGGGCTTACCGTTAATATCTACATTGATATCTTCATCTTCACTTTGCCGAATTTCTTCTTTGATGGTCACTTTATCAGGAGCTTCAGTATGTTTTTCAGAATCTTGAATTTCATTCTGTGTTTTTCTGTCTTGAGGAGAAGAAATATTTTCCCGTGTAGAATGAAAAACAGCCACGTGATGATCAAGTTCAGCTCTGAAGAAAAACTTCAGTCCACAGTGACTGCAATCATAAGGCCGAGCACCAAGACCATGTTGCTGGAGCATGTGATTCTGTGAAAAAAAAATGATTAGAACTGACGTATTTATGAAATTAATGAATGAAAAATCTTCATTATTTTAATTAAATGAAGATGTGTTGAAAGTAATTAAATTACTTTTTCCAATTTTTACCTGAAGTCCAATGGGTGTTGTAAACAGGGCCTGACAAATATAACAACTGAGGGCAGTACATCCGGCAAAAGTGTGTTCTATAAGATGACTCTGAAGTTGTAGAGGACTACTGGCATCAAATAAACAGAGATGACAACGCAAAGCTTCCAAAGAAGTTTTTTCAGAAGACTCAAGATGTTCTTTTTTAACGTGCTGCTGTATTTTAGCTTCTGTTGGAAAAGACATCTGAAAATATGAAAAAAGTAATTATTTCATTGTACAAATGAATAGAAAATAAAATAATTAATGACAAATAATTCATCAATCCTCACCTGGCACTGAATACAAGTATAAGTCCCAGGTTTCTCATGTTCAGCAACCCTATGTTTCTCAGCCTCCTCCGGATCTTCAAACTTTACTCCACATTCTTCACATCTTCTTCCATCACTTGATCCTCCTCCATCATTCGAATTCCTCCCTTCCATCTTAAAATTCCTTTCACCATCCCACCTCTCCCTAGATCCATCCCAATGTGACTCCTTCATCCATGATTCAGTCTGGCTAGTCCTCGCATGTTCATAAGGTGAGTTCAAAATTGGAAGACCTTGCGAATGCCTCACATAACAAGCTCTACAAACTCTTAATGTTTGACTACCACTACTGGAATGATTTGAAGGCAAACTAACGAACTCATCTCCATTAAACTCTCTGAGACAAAGACAGCAACTATGACTCTGAGTCTTCTGATTAGGACTCGGACTCGAGTCTGACCTCTGGGAACCTCCACTGCATCTCAAATGATGCCTCGCATGAAGCCTACACTCCAAATCACTGATCAAAGTTTGTCTACAAACCACACAAGGTGCAGGAAGATGAGGCACTGAACTATCCAGCCTCTGTTGAGGATCAATACTTTCCAAACTGTGTCTCTGAACATGTTCCAAAAAGTGAGATTCAGAAGACAAAGTGCCTCTGCAGACAATGCAAACATCACTTAGCTGAATCTTACAATGTTTCTGTAGTTTATGTTCAGCCAAAGTTGCTCCAGAGGGGCAAACTTCATCACAGATGTTGCACTTGTGACGACCTCCATGATCATTAGTTGCATGTTGTATTCTCGTATGTGATTCTAATTCACTTCTCGATCGACAAACCTCTCCACAATATGCACAAGTCATGCTCAGAGCTGATAAAGATTTTCCTGGAACCTTTGCAGGAGTGTGAGCCAATTTTTTATGAGCTTGCAGTTCAGCGTCGTTGGCGAATTCCCCTCTTTCACAAAGCTCACATTGTTGGGCAGTTCCCAAATTCGGTCTCTTGTTGTTATTGTCCCTTTGGTTCAAAGAATTGTTGTTACTAGAGGCAGGGGATCTTCCTCGTTTCAGGGATCTCTGATCCCTCTGCTCTCGTTGATCCCTCTGTTCCCTCACATCTAAACTGACAGAATCTTCCTGAGACCTCGAAGGTCGATGTATCCTTCCATTTTCCCTAGTTTGACTTCTTGGAGTGCTGGAATGATCATTAGCATGATGAGCCTGAGCAATATGTCTGTCTAATAAAAATTCAACAGCAAATCCTTCCCGACAAATGGGACATCGGTACAAACTTGTGGAGTGGCTTGCCAAGTGGAGCTGAAGATCCAAGTCGGAGGAACAGCAAATCCCACAAAAAACACACCTTGGGTTCGTGTTCGTCATCCCTGGAGTCGATGCAGGACTCCTAGGGAGAGGACTTTCATTAACAATGGACGGAGGAGCATGGACAGTTCTAACATGGTTCGCCATCTCAGCTTCGCTTCTGAAGAAGTTCCTGTTTTCACCAGGAGTATTCCCAGGAGAATTTTCATTGTTCGACCCAGAACATACATTGCATCTGTAAATCCGACATTCTTGACTGTGTTTTACAGCAAAATGAACCTGGATTGCTACCCTGGAGTCAAAAGTGTCTCTGCAAAGGGAACATCTGTAAAGATGATGGGCATGGGAATCAAGCAGATGCCTCTGAAGAAGATCAGGATGGGGGTAAAATTTCTTGCAAGCACTGCAGGCGTATTCTTTTGTAACTTGTCCCAGAAAATGCTTCGTCAAATGGACCATCATATCTTCTCTCTCCTGGAAGGAAGCTTCACATTTTGGACATTGATTCCTTGGAACTTCGTTCCTCTGATCGGCTTGGAGATGTCTTGCAAGATGTTCTCTAAAAGATTCAAAATCTTTCAAAGCTGCACCACATTGTCCACATAGTAAAGTCCCTGCTGAATAATTTTCGTTAATTTTCGAGTGTTTCGTTAAATCAGCTGGTTCCGAGTTGACATCCTTTGATAATTTTGCAGTTCTTGCTTCCTTGGTATCGTAGGATCCGTTTATCTTCGGATCGCCATATTCTCGACCTTCAGTCGATATTACTCTGTTTTCACAATGTTGGAGGACATAGTGTTCTGCATAGGCAGCTGCTGAAGAACAGGGAATTCCACAGATGGGACACATCATCAATGATCCAAAAGCATTAGTTCGATGGATGGAAATCAAATGGTCTCTCAGGGAACTTGAAGAAGAAAACTTCATGGTACATTGCCCACAGGAAAATCCGGAGTCGAAGATGTCTTTTTCTTCCAGGGATCTAACTTCTGGAAACTTTTTGTCGTATAAAAGATCTTCTCTCAGGGTTCTTTCTTGACGATCAGATTTGTCTCTAGAGTTTGATAGTTCTAGGGTTTGGCTTGGTGATGGCATCAGATTTTCTCCACTTAGGATCGCTTGGTGCATTGTGTGAACGTGCAGTTGAAGTTGCTGCATGCTGGTGAAGGAATCTCGAGTACAGTACATGCAGGCTAGTTTTAGAGGTGATGATAGGATTGGGGTGTTGGAGGCACTAGCCTGGGACTTTAGGGAGTTTTTGTGGCTTAGGGTTAAATTTAGACTTGGAGAAGGTGAATTGGGAATAGGAGGTGATGCTGTACTATGGGAGGAAACACTCCTGCGTCCAAAATCCATTTCTAGTTTTAATCCTTGGGAGTTTTGGTGTCTTTTGTGTGATTGCATGTGGGATGTCAAAGCTGCTGCTGTGTTGTAGCCTCGGGAACATGATGTGCATTGGAAAGGCTTCTGGGTGTCGTGTGTTTTCATGTGGATCTTCAGGTGGTCACTGAAACAAAGAAGAAATAAATTAGATTTGGTTATGGATATTCATTATTTTTATCTTTTAAGCTTCATTTTTAATTCTTTAATAGTCTAATTCCTTTTCTCTATTTTCTTATTATTTTTTTCGGTTTATTCTTTTCGTGAGGTAAGATAATATAAATATTTAATGCGATAAAGTGATAAGGCTCACTAATTTAATTTCTGGAGAGTGGTCTTCTTATATAAATTAAAAACATCCTTTATTAGAGTCAGCGGATTTATATCACAAAATTGGAGAAATCTTTCATTTTCTCTTTTTTTTTTAGTTTCAAAGGTTATTCTTTGTGCACAAGATATTTGGTTGATATAGGAATTGAGATTATTTTCAGAGGTGATGGACAACTGATTAATAATTCACTGGACTATTGGAAAAGCAAATCAGAGAGCCGACGTCCAGGTGACAAAATAAGTTGATCTGAAATGAAGATGGACAGAGAATTTAGACCTTCGCTTTTGCTGTGAATTATTCATAGTTGTGGAGTGTCACTAGACAAGAATAAAGATTCGATATTTTTTTCGTTTTAAAAGCTATTTTAAAAGTATAACGGTAAGTTCCAGTGTTGGGTAGTAGCTTGTTACATGCAAAGAATTAATTAGAATACTTTAACAGAAAATAAAATCCAGTTTTTGCAATAATATGGTTTTCTTCTGAAATGAAATTGAGCAAAGTAGAAGGAATCTAGAAAATTTCAAGACCACAACCATAAAAATTCCTTATCGAACGCAAACGTACAGATTGATGCACTTTCCTAATATAATCTAGATCAAGAATCTAGAGTTTCGAATCTAGAAATCTGGATTCCAGGATGAACTGGTAGTTTAGTGTCACCAAGTATTGGATTGATACAATTTAGATTTCCGCGTGAAATGGCCAGTTTATCGCACTTTTTACTACGGTTTCGCTTGTTCGTCACGATTCTGAGGTGTTTTTTCCCCGCAGAATGCGGCAGCGAGACATTTTAACCGGTCTTTCTCAGGCTTTGAGGATCCTGTCTATCGTCACGTTTTTGATCCCTGGTCGATCACTGGACTCTACTTGTGATCATCCACTTTTTGCCTTCAAGATGATGCCATTCGGTAATACTACCAACGAAAAATGGAGACAGCAAGCCAAGAATAAAAGGAGAGCTTCATCATGTGGGAGGGTTCGAAACAAAAGGCAAAGAAGGAAGGGTGGTCGTCGTGGGAAACGAATTCGTTCCCTTTTCAACATATCACTCGGGGTGGAGACCCAACTTCCTATTCGGTTGCTCCAACTTCCTCCACTTATTTCTCTAATCGCCATCTTAAATCTTGGAGAGAGAGAAAACTTTTTTTCTTCAAGTTTGGATTTTAATTAATTATTTACAGTGTCCCAGCAAAATAAAAAAAAAGATTGTTTAATTTCAAAGCTAGGCGACTTTTTAGTTATGTTTTCAACTACCAAACTTTTGTTTAGTCTTTTAAACTTTTCATGTGGAATTCATCGAACTTCTATTTTGAAATTTTAAAACTTAAAAAATTGTGCTTTCATAATCTCTAAATCTGTTGTAGTTAAAAATCACTAATTGAAGAGTAAAAACTTAGTCATGGATTCGATAAGTTCTTATTTAACTGATCAATTCAGTTTTATTAATTTTAATAAGTAAAACTTATCTAATTCAAAGAGATCAGCTCAATAATGGTAAAGGATTTGAAGGGTGTGACGGAATACCCGTGGAAGTGCCACCTTCTTCAAATTCTCTAAACTTCCACCACATTTTGGTGAAAAAAATTTATTTTTAAATTGTTTAAACCATTGCTTGAACCATTTAAATTTAAACAATTTCTTGAAATATGCGAGATACAGAAGAACTAATAGCACCAGTTGATTCTGGGGGAAAAATTAGCATTGACTAGTATTACGGAATTTTCCGTAAAATGGAAAAGGAGTTAATCTTACGGAGAATTCCGTAAAGGTACACAATTCGTATAATAATAATTACATACAATTCATGTATTGAACAATTTGTTGCTCCACCCAATTTCTTATATATAGTATGAATATAAATACTGCACCATGTAATTGTTTATTTATATTACGCTATTAGTTTTTCCGCATCTCGCATTTTTTTTAAATTGTTCAAACAATTTAAAAATATTAGTTTTCGCGCTATTTCCAATGGTTTTATATGACAAAATAATTTTTTGGAAGTTTTAAAAAATTGTGATTTTTACTTTTGAGCCTTATTGTATTTGTCTCGTAACATGTGTCAGGCGTTTCACTCATATATTTTTGATATTATTCAGAGTTTAAGAAAACAATTTTTAAAATTTTTCATGCCACTCACATGGTTATGATAGAGGATAATTTTTTACAATATTTTTCTCAAAATGTATTACCTTTTTTTAATTTTTTTTATAGAACAATATAGAGCTCTATCAACTCTCGAATATAATTTCTCTTTTTTTTTGCTTTAAAAATCATTCAAATTTCGAGAACGCTTTTTTGCTCTTCTGAAAAATTTTCAATTGTTGAATATAACAGGGAAATGCAATTTTCAAATGAAATTATGATGAAATTTTCAAATTTTGATTTTAGAATATTAAAAGTATTTAAATTTCTAGAACTCAAATGTTTGGTTCATTTTATACAGGAATTTTTTTCCAAATTTTGATTTTAATTGTTTTAAAGAGGAAAAATCCAAAAATGTTTCCTACAATGTCAATTAAAGATATCCTCAGATTTTTTGTAGATAAATTGAATAGTTCTTCCAGAGACTGAATGTACTGAAGAAAAATCTTTTCTGCCAATTTGCGATGTGCGTGATCCGAAGAAAATTTATAGCCTAAGTTATTTGGACCATTAAACTACTTAGGGGAAAGTGGAAAGAAAATGGAGAGAAATAAATAAAATGGTCGAAAGTAGATTGGATGGCAAGAAAAAGCTTGAGTTTCGAAGAAGTAAAATTTCAAAAATTTCAATGTTATTTGTGGTGGAAGCCTTTTTTGAAGTTTTGAAACTATTGAAGTTTAGGCATTATATGGGGCAGAGTGAAAATGCTAAAATTAAATTAGCTAATTAGACATTTAAAAAAAGATTACTTAATTAACCATTTTTTTTAAATATGTGAAAAACACCTTTTTGGATTGAATCGTATGCACCGATTTAGAAAAAAATGGTATATATCTAACCTGAAATTTCTTCAGCTTGAATAAAAGAAACATGCTATTATTTTTTTTGAAACAAAATTGTTTTGTGAATTAGGCATTTTGGATTTTTTTCGCTCTTTAAATGATTCCATTAACTTATTCTAGAATTTTAACTTCGCCCTATCAGACACACTCAAATCGAAAGAATACATCATGAGCTGATTCACATCAAGACAACATATTAAAAAAATCAAATTAAAAAAAATACATAAATAAAGAGAAGAAAATAATAATAATTAATAATTAAATAATCAAATTGAACCCGCTCCAGGCGTTTCCGTTAATTCACAGAGTTCGGTTAAAATTACTTTGCCAGGGCAGTTTTTGAATAACTTCATTTTAATTTGAAAAAATTTTCAGTTTTCATGAAAACGAAGCGAGATATGAAAAAAAGTCAAAGCAGAAAAATTGCTGCTTGGGAAATGGCTATATAAAAAGACCACCTTCATATTTTTGATGTCACTTCGAAACAATTGGAACAAATAAAATTTAAATAACCTGAGTATAGTTTTTTCTTCTTGAAAAATCATATTGTTTATTTCTGTCTATGCTTAAAAAAGGTTGTTAGCGGAATTTATAATCATTTCCGGTTTGAAGAATTTCCAGTCATACAATTATTAACTGGTCAGCCAATAATTAATTGTATGATTAGAGATTTTGATAAAGTCGTAAATTATTATATATTTCTTCGGCAACATTTTTTTAAGTATAGCCAGAAATAAACAATATGGTTTTTTCGAGAAGAAAAAACTATAGGTACTACAGTTATTATTTAAATTACAAATAAATCTGTTCCAATTTGTTCTCTCGTATAAAAATGTGAAAACCCAATTTTGACCTCTTAAACTCCAGGATAGCACAACCGTTTCCGTGATGAACATTCCTGGAACATTTTTCGGAATTCTCCGAACCTTCCATTGGAATGTTCCAGCAATGTTCAGGGAAACTTTTGTGCTATCCGGGTCGAAAAATCAAGTGTAAACAAAATTTTTTTTATCGGAAAATAGTAAGTCTGTAAGACATTCCAGATAAAAAATCAAAAAAATTCTTGGTGTTCGCACTTTTGGGTTAAACCAATTTCAACCGAACCGTATTAACCATGTTAAATATGAATAAAATTGTGAAAAAGAAGAGAATTTTGGATCTTCAATTTTCCGCACCTGCTATTATTCTCGATTAAATTCTTTGAACAATTGAAAGAAGCTAATGGATTATGGGTGACAGGGGGAATAAAATCCGTCCGTTCATCGATCTTCCAACATTCTTGACGTGCCACACGTCTATTGTGAATAGGTGAGTGACCTGAACCAATCAGAAAAAGGGGTACCAAAAAAAAGAAGATAAGTGCTGAGAACCTCAGAGATTTCTACTCTTTTGTTGGGTCACCCAAGCCGACTTCCAAGATGGGACGACGACGACGACGAATAGAGACGTGGCGTAAAGATCCAGAAATGCGATTGTAATAGTGGTTGACAGGTAGTCCAGTTGCGGTTAAGACCTTGTCAGTTGTCCGATAATCAGCTGATATTCGAATGCGAATTGCACGAGATATCTGATCAAATGATCGATGTCCGATTTCACTAATGACAAGAGTATTTTCAGAAAAAGTTGTAGCTTCTCGAATTTATAACTATATGTACAATATTGTAGAATAGTGCAACATTTTTAATATTGCATCAGCTTTTTAAAAAGAATATGCCCATTTTTAATTAATAACAAAGTTTCACTGGAAAAAAAAAATTCATGGTAACAAAACAATGTATACGTCTCAAACAACATTTTTTGGGACCGTTTGTTACTTGTATCAAAGAATTTGGTTGCTCGTAAAATCTGAAACGATGAAGTTTTTTCCCTTTTCTCTTCTATCATATCCTGTCCTATCTGATCCAATCCTATCTAATCATCCCCTTCCCACTTATCACTTCCCCTTCCGCCCCTAATTCCCCTCTCATGTCCTCCCCCTTCTCGCAATTTCCCTTACTTCCGCTATCCCACTTCCCCTGCCCCTATGTCCCCACCCGGGGAAAAAATACGAGGGACGGACACCCGACAGAAACTATAAGGATTTCTGCCCGAGGCTAAGAAACCCTAAAAATAAAAAGTATTGTTATTTTACAATAAAAAGATTCCAAATCTCTAAATCCAAGTTTCAAGTACCCAATTGCAGAGTTGTCCTTAATTCACAGACTATATTACAATTTTTCTGATATGATTAAAGTTTAGACACTCTAAAGTAATAAATTAAAAAGTATTGTTATTTTATAATAAAAAGATTCCGAATCTCTGAGTTCAAAATTCGAGCTCCTAAGACCAAAGTTGTACCCAAGCCATAGACACTAAGACCATTTTTCTGATACGATCAAAGTTGATACACATCAAAGTAAAACAACTAAACATTATAGTTATTTCATGATAAAAAAATTTCAAATTCCAAATCTCTGAATCCAAAATTCAACAGCATCTTAGTCCAGAGTTATCCTCAAGCCTCCGACAATAAGTCAATTTTTCTGATACGATCAAAGTTTATACACTCTAAAGTAAGAAACTGAAAAAAATGGTTATTTTATAATAAAAATATTTCAAGTTCTAAATCTCTGAATACAAAATTCAAGCACCCAAGTTCAGAGTTGTCCCCAAGCCACAGACAATAAGACTTTTTTCTGATACGATCAAAGTTTATACACCCTAAAGTTAAAAACTGAAAAGTATTGTTATTTTATAATAAAAAGATTCTGAATCTCTGAATTTAAAATTCAAGCGCATCTTAGTTCAGAGTTGCCCTTTACCGAATGGTGTCAGCTGGTGACATGTAATTAGTCCAAAAAGCGCTACAGTGACGCGTATATAGTTCCAAAAATGGCCACTGAATAACGCACAATGTTTTCTCTAACCGTACTGTTGGGAAAAATAATGACACCAGATGTCACTCTAGCACGAACCGAACCACATTTAAAATTTCGCGCCAGACGAGATTACCAATCACAGCCGAAGAAGATGACTACCACGTCTCATAAAATGCTGATTTCGAATAAAATATCGTACATCACTCGTAGTGTTACACATGTCTTTTCACGTGGATATACTAAAAATATGTTGTTATTTTACTATAAAAAGATTCCAAATTTCTGAATCCAAAATTGAAATACCCAAGTGCAGAGTCGTTCCCAAGCCGCAGCCAATAAGTTAATTTTTCGGTCACGATCAAAGTTTATACATTCTAAAGTAAAATAACTAAAAAGTATTGTTATTTTATAATAAAAAGATTCCAAATTTCTGAATTTAAAATTGAAGCACCCAAGTCTAGAGTTGTCCTCAAGCCACCGACAATAAAATAATTTTTCTGATATACGATCAAAGTTTATACACCCCAAAGTAAAAAACTAAAAATGATTTTTATTTAATAAAAATATTTCAAATTCCGAATCTCTGAATCCAAAATTCAAGCACCCAAGTCCAGAGTTATCCTCAAGCCACAGGCAATAAGACAATTTTTCTGATACGATCAGGGAGTGATTAATACATCACCGGACGCGTCTCAGAAACGCGGGACTTTCAAGGCTCGCGCGTGGACTTGGGTCCATTTGATTCTAAAACCCATGGAGTTGACAAATGACTAATGATCACAAGGCGACCATGGGGCTATGGACATTAGTCAAGCTTTACTCTTTCGAGGGGCCCATGGCTTCTTCTCTCTCCTTCCAATGTATGTTACGTTTCAATTCTAAATTCTACTTTATACTTTATTCTTTATTCCTTTACTCTTTATTCCTCTCTTTTCCTTTTCTTCTGTTCCTCTCTCGCGTATCGCCGCTTGGGCATTGGGTATTGAAATGCTAACATAAGCCGCAAAAGAAGCCGGGTGGGGTGCACCTTATGTGAATGTAGTTATATATATATATAAGTACCCATATCTATACAGGTGGGCACATAGGTGTTGTGGGACAACAGGTAGAACATTAGTCAAGTGTCTCGTTGCTCCTCGCAACGCTTCTCATGCTGTTCCTTATGTATTTCTTAAGGTCGCTTAGGTCCTTTTGATTGACAATATTTCTTCAGTTTACATTCATTTTATAAACTAGCAAAGTTGTAAGCGCAGAAAACATTTGATAACATTTTTTCAATTGAGTCCAATAAAATCCTAAATAAAGTCCCAATAAAGTACTGGGTATGAGACAAATCCGACAGACCAAGACTCATAGTAACAACAGTTTTTAAAGCTTAGAAAAAAGACTATCAGGAATATCCCATTTCATTTTACTCAACATTTTTCACAAATTCATATACCATTAATGTTCGGGAAAAACCTGATGAGGCACGTTTTGGGTACAAATAAGTACTGGAACACATCATTTTCCTAGCTAAAATGTTGTACAAGTCTAAATTCATGTCCCAAAAAATATCAACAAGAGTCCTGCCGTGAGAAAATTTCGATGGGTCATCTTTAATCGCGCGTGTAGTTTTTCAATTCGGGGGAACAAATCATTTTTAATGCAGACCAAAAATTTTGAATAACTATCTATTTTTTAAGTTTATTTGCCTTTAAGCTTATATAAATATAATTTTTCTAAAATTTGTTAGAAAATTCAAAAAGACTTTTGAGGATTTCAGATATGTCTAATCAAAATTTCTACAGAAACTTAATTTTCACCCAGAGTTCAATTTTCAACCAAACAGATGAATTCTCTACTGAAAATGTGATACATAATTGATATTTCAAATGAATCAGATTTTAATTTTAAACCAAAAACAGTTGAATTCATCAAAAAAAGACAAATTTTCAGCAAAATAGTCGAATTCTGAACAAAAAAAAGATTCATTTTCAACCAGTTGTATTTTTAACAAAAAAAAAGATAATATTTTAACCCAAAGAGATGAATTTTCTACAAAACAGTTTAATTTTTTAACCCAAAAATATGAATTCTCAACAAAAAATTCATTTTTCAATCAAATACATGAATTTTCTATCAAGAAGATTAAGTTTCTATCTAAAAATACAAATTTTCAACAAAACACATGAATTTTAAACTAAAGAAGATAAATGCGCAACCAAAAATGGAATAGTTACACTTTGGGTTAAAAAAATTAATTTTCACTAAAAAACAACGAATTTTCAACAAAATAATTAAATTTTCAACATATAAGAAATTAATTTTTAACCAAAAAAACGAATTATGAACAAAGTAGTTCAACTCTCAACCAAGTTTAGTTGAATTTTAAACCCAAATCGATGAATTCTCGACGAATCATGCAATAGTTTATATTTTAACTGAAAAATATTAATTTGCAACTACGCAATTGCAATTTTAACAAAAAAAAAATGAAATTTCTACCAAAAGAGATGAATTTTCTAACATAAAAGATTTTTCAGTCAAGAAAGAAAAAAATTTCATACCAAAGAGAGGAATTTTCTACTAAAATTATGAATCTTCAACAGAAAAATAAATTTTTAACAAAGTAGTTCAACTTTTAACCAAGTAGTTCAATTTTGAAAAAAAATTGTATATTTTTTTCATTCTCTTGAAACCTTTCAAAATTCTTAAGAAGCTTCTACCTTTTATGTTCAAAATCTTCAAAAATCTACACTGTGATTTAGATTTTTCGAAATCTTTTAAAGTTTAAAATAATCTTCAAATCATTTTAAAATCTCTAAATATCCTTTAAAATTACTCGAATTTTCTCTAAAATTCTGTAATCTTGCAAAATTGAAAAATGTTGCTTTAAAATTTTCTACATTCTTTTTCGAAATTTTAGGAAATCATTTGAAATGTTTAGAAATCTGCTCAATATTTAAATTATTTTCGAATCTTTTCAAAACTTCTAAATGTCTTTTGAAATAATTCAGTTGTACTATAATTTGTTTAAATCTTGCAAAATAGAAAAAATTGTTTAAAAATCTTTCAGATTTTATTTCGACATATTTTGAAATCTTCAGAACTTAAAATTATTCTTTTAAAATAAAACCTAAATCATTTAAAATTTTCCCAGGAGTCTTACTGTCGGCAACGGTAATTTTTTGTTATCTGTGCCGAAATTTGTTGGTTTACCTGATGGCGCAGAAACTTTTTATTTTTAATGTAGAAATTTCTTTAATTTTTCCGATTATTAAATTTTTAAATTTGATAAATTTGTATGATATAAATATTTTTCAAAAGAGATCGATTATCCAGACTATTAGCGTGATTAAATGTATTCTCCGACTTAATTTAAGAATGAACCTAAAACAATCAGAATGTGAAACGCTTCCATTTACTATCGAGCGTTTAAATCTACAATTATTTGAAAAATGTGATCTTCAAAAATTTGATAAGAAGAAGCTGATGAAATATCAGTCTAATTAGTAGTTTCTGAATATGTTGAAATTCTTTTCCTATAAATAATTAAATATTTATTAATGGTATCTGTACCTTCTCGAGAACGCAGCCTCGCAATGCGAGCATCGATATCTCCTGTCGCCAGTGTGTAATTTTACGTGACGATCTCTGCTTCTTTTATGTTTAAATAATCTTGCACACCAACTGCACCTGTAGGGCATCTGGTCACCATGACTCTGTAAAATAAAAATTTCAAATTTTATTATAATTGATTATAAATAAATTTTTTTTTAAAATTCAACTTTCTCTAAATTAATATTTAAGTAATATTTATTAGGTTGGGCCGAATAAAACTCAAAATGGTTGTTAATTAAAATTAAAATTCATTGTTAATAGCACTGAAAATTTTCTTTGTGGCATTACGGACAAATTCAAACAAAATTCAAGAAAAATTCTCACCATTGGGACAAGTTGATTGAGAATTTTCAAATTTTTAATTTTTTTAATTTATGGTGCATGGAAAAAATTATTTTTAATCAGTTTTGCTGAAGTTTATGGAAGTGAATAACCTTAGACGGAAAAAAGGAAGAAAACCACTTTTTCGTCCAAATAAATGATTTAAAAAATCTAAGGTTATTTACTTCCATAAACTTTACGACAAAAAAATGAAAAAAACACAAGTTATCTCATAAAAAAAAATTTTTTTGATAAAAAATTAAAAGATTTTCAATCGATTTTGCTAATGGTGAGGAATTAATTTTTTTAAATTTGTTCTTAATGCCACAAAGAAAATGTTCAGTGCAATAAATTTTCAACTAATGAATCTAATCATTTTGAGTATTTTCCAGACCACCCTATTCTTTATGTTTGAGTAAAGTAAGTAATTAATATATAAATGCCCTAATTTAAAATCGATTACTTGACTTATTATATAACTTCAAGATGAATTTTTCACCCAAATTCATCATGTCGAAAAGATCCATTAAATAAGGAGAGACGGACGTGAACGATTCGGTAATTTCTGAAATTGCGAGCACTCCGTTGTCTTGAATTGCGCCATTTTTAATGGCAAAGGTGATTACCAGCGAAAATAAATCTTATTCAAAAAGAAACGGACTCGAAAATAATGATGGGACTGGATATTAGTGATGGTTTCTGCATTCGTTCCTTTTTACAAAAGTCCCAAAAATATTTGATGAAAAGTTCATATTTTCAACTTTAGTTAAATATACCCACTCATTGAGTTTAATAAATTATTCAGAAAAAGACTATTGCTTGATAAAGTTATGTTAATGAAGTTTCACGGAAGCTTAAAGAATTCTATTGATAACATAAATTATTTATTGGTAATTTAACAGAAAAAATTCAAAAGTTATAAATAATTTTAAACTGTAAATAAGAATTTACTAAATAATAAAAAAGGTGATTATAAAGCTCAAATTCTTCTTTTTTTTTACGCTCGAAAAAGGTATTTTGCATTTACTGTTAAGTGGATTTTTTACATTAGTTCAGTAAAAATTTTTTAACTACAGAACGGTACTTTTTGTGAATTATGAAATATTGGAAAAACGTTTGAGTCGAGTTTCTAGCAAAAAAAGTTTTGCATGTGAATTTTACTGCTTATACTAAGGTTTGTGGTTATAGCGAATGACAAAGGTCGAATGGTGTTCGTTTTGCATCAATAATAAATGAACACATTGTAAAAAGTCCTAGTTTTCTATGATGCATTTTATTTTTCTATGTCTCTTATACATTAAAGGTGAACCGGACTTTTATGAAAAATATAAGAGTTTGAAAAAAAAATTTATTTTCAAATACAGAAAAATAAAATAAAAAATTTCAGCTAAACAATAAAGATATAGGAACTGGTGCGAAAAAATTGTGGGAAATTAAAAAAGGGGCATATTTATATAAATCTGGTATTTTTCAAAATAATAAAGATAACTAAAATTTTCTTTTTGATAATTGTGAAGGGTTTCCTAAAACTTTTCAAATCTGAAAAAATATTTATGACTTTAAGAATAATCAAAATAGCAACCTTTTCGCTCAAACTCAACATTCTTTTTCGAAAAATATGCAAGATACGGAAAAAAAATCTAAACGAATAGTTTTTCTCTTTAAAGCTTCACTGTTAGAAATTTCTATAGCGATTTTACTATAAATGTAATGGAAGCAATATGCATATACGTGTAGTAAATTTAATATACCATCATCTTGTAAAATTAATATACATGTATAGTAAAACAGAGCGCGTGAAAGTTGAAAGTTCTTTGATGCACACAAATCTTGTCAAATATTTAAAACTAAAGTAATAACCTACAATTCATTGACTAAATTCATATTTATAGTCAAAGTGCAACGTACTGGTGGGATTTTCTTCAAAATTCACTGTAAATGTCAGAATTTTAACAAAACAACCGCTGCTTTTAGGTTAGGTGTCTTAATTATTCGCTTAATTGAACTTTTCCACTTAAAACCCAGTATAATTTATGTTTAACTAGAAAAAATATCATGCTTTATTATTTGGAATTCACGATTACTGCCAAAATTAATTTTAATTTGTGTAAAGTGAATTTACCTGACTTTTCTAAGAGTTGACCAATATACATGTATATGAAATTTACTATGCAGCCTCTTAATTACTATTTCATAGACCGAGTTTTTAGATTTACTATACAAATGTATAGTAAATCTATATTAAAATTACAAACATTTTTAACAGTGTTTCTACAGAAGTTTGAAAAAAATTCAAATAGATAGAACACCCAACACACAGTTTAATTTTAACTTAAAAACAGTAATTTCGAAAATTAAAAGAAAATATTTAAAAGAATGGTTTAAAACCAAAAAAATCAATGTCGCTAACGTATTCTCCATCTGAGGTTCGTAATTAAGTTATTTCTAACACTTCTAGAAATCAAAAGTAAAACAACTATAGTTTACGAAAAAATTCAAGTTTTTGTAAATATTCAAAAAATGGTTAAAAATATCAAATAATGCCCCAGAAACTTCAGTATTTTCCAAAAACCAAAAAAACTTTGCAGATTTGGAATACAAATTTTCAGCTAGTTTTACCCTTTTTCTATTAGTCACACTTATTGCATTTTTTTGTATGATGCTTAGATCCGTTTCTGACAATGAGATAACAGTTGATGATTTAGCTTGTATTTTTGTTTATTGAAGGGTCTTCTGGTTTATTTGTTTTTTTTTTTAATTTGATTAAATTATCGACCTTTCACGTGGATGAAATTATTTTAATTTTTTTACTCAGACCTTTTTAATTGCATTTCAGATTTTAACCTTTCCTGATATCAGTGGAGATTTAAAAAATTAGTTAGAATCCTATTCGATAATGATCATACTTTGTAATGAAATTTAGGATTAATTATATATTACTAATATATTTTTTATTACAGAATTCAGTAGAGGACATGTAATTGGCTTTTTCGCGTTTTTAGTTCTATTTTGACAAACGGCTTCAATTATTATTGAATCAAAATTTCCTAAAAAATGGCACTGGCTTCATCCAGTAATTTTATCCTAAAATTTTTAGACGAATCGGTTGAATATTGTAGGCTACAGGTCGACTGAACTGCTAAAAATGATACAGTCTTCTGAATCTTCTGTGTCCAGTTTCTAAAATATGCACAATGTGTATGCACAGAAGTTATTTTTGTAGATTTTCATTGATTCCAAAAGGTTTGATGCAAATTGGGAAATAATTGGCATAAGATATCCAACACATGTACGATAATTAGCATTCTCGCGAGAAAATATATTCGCGTTTTTTTTACTTCCCAGGTGGAAATTTCAGTAGTCCGCCGGAGTTCACCACAGGCACAGTACTGGCGGACGGTTGGCTCCGCGATCGGGGCAGTACTATGATGACAGTATAAATATTTAAAAAATGAAAAAAATACGTTTAAAAATATGGTTCATGTGTTCCAAAATTTCAAAAAAATATAAATACAAATAGCGCGAAAACAATTTTTTTCCGTTTTTTTAAGGAAAAAAATTCGAAGTTCGATCTTTATGATAAATTATAAATGTTCAGAAAAAATACATTTGATGTAATTCTTAATCGTTGTAAAATAGTCTAAAACACCTAAAAAGCAAAACGTTAGACGAAAGTAAAAGAAAATTTTTTATTAAAAAAATTGTCGCAGTATGCGATAAAATTTATAATTATCAAAAGTTGTAAAATGGTCTAAAATGCAAAGAAGAAAAATATTGCACGAAGAAAAATTGTAATCGATTTGAATTATTTATTTAAAAATTATTTTATTTATATTCCCGTTAAGAGTTCATTTATTTTACATGTATATGATGTCATATAAAAATAAAAAAATGTATGAGAAAAAGGAGGTAAAAAATTGTTGTTCTGACTTTTTTGAGCTGTGGCTTATGAAGATGGTTTTTTCATTGAGTTTCAATTCTGTAAGTATAGGGTAATGGTTAAGACTTAAGACTACCGAATGCTAGGCGATATATACAGGTATAGATGTAGGTTCGAAACCCCGTAGCGTTAGAAATTTTATTTGCAAAATAATGTTTGAAAATGTAATATATGTATTCGTTCCAAGCAGGACCATTAATATTTATAGACAAAATACTCGCAATCAATTATTATTTATTTTTCAAATACCTTTTTTGTTACATCTTTAGTGTATTCTATATAGCAACAGTGGGTGTGAAAATTAAACAAAAAGTTTGAAATGTACACTTTTGTAATTATAAATAATATTCAAACGATATGCAGTCGAATGATGATGAATGGACGGTCCTAAGAACAACGGAATGACTTTGTATCATTTTTAAAATTAACTCCGGTATTTTCGTACGCCAGTGGTTTTCCAGTACAGAACCAGTACTGGTGTGCATTACCGCGCCAGTACCGCACGCCAGTACTGCGGAGCATTACCAGCCAGTACTGGCCAAGTACAGATGCCCAGTACTGGGACTCCGGCAATCTGTACTGGGCCAGTACTGCGCCAGTGGTGTATTTCCACCTGGGTTAGCGGCGATATCTTCGTTATCTTAACAGTTTGAGCCTAATTTGGAGAATTCCTGTTGAATCGCTGCTACCAATATAATAAAAGTGGTTCAATTTGACGAATCGGTACCATGTTTGGTATTGTAAATGTAAAATGTAAAACCACTGGAGGTCTAAAGCTTGTAACTTTTAAAGATGTACGTGTCGCTTTCCACTGTCACCCATCCAGATTACAGTTGCTGATATGATATGGACCCATATGGTCGGAGCCTTTGTTGCCGACGACCGGGTGGACGTAAAACAGAAGTGGAGTTCAAAGTCAAGAGGACAAAGTTACACCGAAGCACGTAGATCGGTATGAAAGGTAGAAAAGGTAGGAGTGACTTCACCAGCGGCTTCTTTGATGGGAGCCAGTCAAGGAAATTTTTGCACTGGGTGGAGATTATATAGACCAGGCAGTACTCGAGATGTACTTATTTAGACAATTCACCGCCAAACTAAGTGCAAAGAATCACCTGCAATAAATATGAGAAGCTCAAAAAGGAATCGTGTAAAGCTGTAATTTGAGACACACTCATATACGCACTCTGGTTTTCAGAATTACCTGTTTTTTTTTAACAAGAAAAATAGGTTGGTTAGGTCTATCAGGTATTAAGAGTATAGTGACAAATCATATAAACGATTGTAAAAGATGTTAAAGGCTTTCTAAAGAATATACATTTTTAAAATGTTTTTTTTTTTGTATAGATAAGATTGTTCAGATTTAAAGTGATTGTACTAACAGAAAGAATTTCATCTAGTTTTCAACTTTATCTCTTTTCATAATAAAAAGATGTCGCCGCCGATGTTTCGAGAATTTACCCCTGTCCCTTAACCCCAGCAACTTTCCTTACACCACTCTCCCCTTAATCCACTCAAAACTCATTACAACTAATGCCCGTCTTTTTTAACACGCCTTTTACCCTATACATAAAGAAAGTTTATTATAAATCAATCCAGCACCTCATCTAAACCTAAAGAAAAATATTAATAAATTTGTTAATATCAAGGCCGTAGCCAGGGGTGAGGCGGGTTTGACCCCCCCAAATTCTTGAAACATGTACATAATATACATATACTCTCCTGCCTGTGTGCCGCTCCATATCCCCCCTTTGAAATTTTTTCCTGCTGTATACCCCCCCCCATCGAGAATTTTTTCTGGCTACGGCCTTGGTTAATATAATAATTTATATTATTTTAAATAATTAAATTATATATGACTTGCTCTATACATAACCCCCGCAACCCTCCTTACAACTCCTGCTCATTAACGCCTACAACCCACCTTACATCCCCTGATCCTTAAACCTTGCAATTCTCCTTACAGCCCTTGCCCCTTAATCCATGTAACACTACTCATAATCGTAGCCTCTTGCAAACCTTGTCCCTTACCCAGGTAACCCTACTTATAACTACTGCCCCTTAATCCCTGCAACCATACATAAGCTGCAGTCCTTTAACCCCTGCAACACTCCCCTAATAGCACGGAACGTTCCTGGGACGTTCCCGGAACGTTCCAGCGGAACGTTCCAGGAACGTTCCCGGAACGTGTAAAATGTCCGCCGCTTGGGAACGTTCCAGGAACGTTCCAAACATAAATTAACGTTATTGTT
Source organism: Andricus curvator (assembly GCA_932195095.1). NCBI lineage: Eukaryota > Metazoa > Arthropoda > Insecta > Hymenoptera > Cynipidae > Andricus > Andricus curvator. Next base: position 148,619 of record CAKNYM010051378.1, on the reverse strand, counting down.
ATTATTATCAATAAATATCTCGTAAACCGTAAGTGATAGGTCAAAATCGATGTCAGTTTATGATACGGATATCATATTATAGTGTAGTATATGCGGTACTCAAAACTCAAAAATGACATCCATTTTTACCTATCTCTTACGGTTTACGAGATAATTGTTGTTAAAAATAACAATAATGGAAAGTTCCCCTCAGGTCCCAGTGGAACGTTCCTGGAACGTTCCAGTGGAACGTTCCCAAGGGGCGGACATTTTACACGTTCCGGGAACGTTCCGAAGGTGCCCGCGGAACGTTCCAGGAACGTTCCCGGAATGTTCCGTGCTATTAGGGTCCTTACACTATTTGACCCTTAACCCACGCAACACTCCTTACATTCCTTGCCCCTTAACTCCATGCAACCCTCCTTACATCCCTAGCCTCTTCACTCCTGCAATCCTTCTTATAGCTCATATTTATTTATTGAAAATGTTGCCCTTTCATGATAATTTCTTATTTAGGCCATGCTTTTTTACGCTTTATTGGCCACGTCTTTTTAAACACACATATTACCCTAAAAATAAAGAAATTTAATTGTAAAATAATCCAGCATCTCCCCTAATAGCACGGAACGTTCCCGGAACGTGTAAAATGTCCGCCGCTTGGGAACGTTCCTGGAACGTTCCACTGGAACGTTCCAAACATAAATTAACGTTATTGTTATTATTATCAATAAATATCTCGTAAACCGTAAGTGATAGGTCAAAATCGATCTCAGTTTATGATACGGATATCATATTATAGTGCAGTATATGCGGTACTCAAAACTCAAAAATGACATCCATTTTTATCTATCTCTTACGGTTTACGAGATAATTGTTGTTAAAAATAACAATAATGGAAAGTTCCCCTCAGGTCCCAGTGGAACGTTTCCAAGGGGCGGACATTTTACACGTTCCGGGAACGTTCCGAAGGTGCCCGCGGAACGTTCCGTGCTATTAGGGTCATCTAAACCTAAATAAAAATATTAATAAAGTGAGTGTAATTATTTATATTAATTTAAATAATCAAATGATAAATGTTTATTTTTTTACTTAATTTTGTTTACTTGCTTTTTCACTCAACCCTTGCAACCCTCCTTACACCGTTGGAACCTTAACCCATGCAACCCTCCTTACATTCCCTGTCCCTAACTCCTGCAACGCTTCTTACACCCTTTGCCCCTTAACTCCTGCAACCGTTCTTGCACCCGTATTTTCAGCAGGTTTTTGTTCAAAAAAGTGATTTAAAATAAAATTATTTGTTTTCAATAGACGAAAACTGCAATCCATGAGGAGAATCTATAAGAAGAAGTTTAAGAAAATATTAACGTGTATCATAAAAGACCCTAATAGCACGGAACGTTCCAGGAACGTTCCCGGAACGTGCAAAATGTCCGCCGGTTGGGAACGTTCCAGGAGCATTCCACTGGAACCTGAGGTGAACCTCCCGTTATTGTTATTTTTAACAACAGTTATCTCGTAAACCGTAAGAGCTAGGTAAAAATGGATGTGATTTTTTAGTTTTGAGTACCGCATATACTACACTATAATATGGTATGCATATCAAAAACTGGCATCGATTTTGACCTATCACTTACGGTTTACGCGATATTTATTGATAATAATAACAATAACGGTAATTTATGTTTGGAACGTTCCACTGGAACGTTCCAAACCGGCCGACATGTTATACGTTCCGGGAACGTTTCAGGAACGTTCCGGGCTATTAGGGAAAAGGGAAAAAACATGCCAAATAATGAACCATACATCGGGGGTTCCCCTTTCCAGAAAAAATAAATTTTAAAGGGTGCCCCTATCTGGTTTCTTCAGCAATTAGAAATATTTTTATATATATTTCTTTGAGCAGCCGGTAAAAAATGTATGAAATGAATTATAATCCAAAATTTTTGTCAGGAAATCTAATATTAAATTTTGTATAAGAAAGGCATCGTCCATATATTACGTAACGCTTTCAGGGGGTGGGGTGTCTAAAGAGGCTTTTATAGTCCTTTTACGATGAGGGAGGGGAGAGGTTTCGAGAAATGTTGGTAAAATTTTTTTTAAATTCAATAATTTAAACAAAAATAGTAAAATAACATAAGAGGGTGGATGGTTTTGGTAGAGTTTAAATTTTGTTAAATTTTCTATGGGTTCAAATATTATTGCAAATTTTGTATATGTACAGTTTTCGATAAAAAATAGTAATATAAAATCATATTTTAGAAAAAATCATTTTTCACCAAGTTATATTTTTTTGAAATACTAACAAAAATTAAGTTTTTTTTTGTATTTGGTTCATGAGATTTGTCAATTTCGATCTTAGGACGCTTCAAAAAAGTCAAAAAATGCTAAATTATCATAATTAAAAGTTATGATTTTTTTTTAAACTCAAAACGGTAAAGATAAGTTTCTGTTAGCGAAAATAGAAAAGATATGTATGTGCAGGATTTTTTACAATTTGAAATAAGTGTAACTCCAAAAATTCTAACTTGAACAAAATGATATTTTCTAAAATATGATTTTATATTATTATTTTTTATAAAAAACTGTACTCATGAAGAATTGGCTAGAAATCTTGAATAAAAAGAAGAAAAAGTAAATTTTATAAAATTTGGAAAGTTACAATCCTTCTGTGGTTGTTGAAAGTGATATACTTATATTCAAAAAATATGAAAAAAATCACAGGTAGTCCTAACAGAATACCACGATTTACGTGGAGTTTTTTTCTTCATAGAGTAAAAACGTTGTGTTTACAGTGCAAAAATAAGATTATCAAAAGTTACGTAATAATGAGGGAGGGGGTAATGATTTTTGCTACGGCAGCGTTACAAGAGAGAGGGAGGGTCCAAAAATCGTCCAAAAAGGCGTCACGCAATATGGACGACCCGAAATGGAAATTAAGCAACCTTCGTTTTCGTTATGTAAATGGTAGCCTTGGTCCCCATTTTTTCCCAGATTTTTCAAGCTAAATTAGCATGTAAGGACACATTGTGGGAAATCAGGACCTCAAATTGAGTGGAATTATGTTGCTTTAATGTTGATTTTCACGCGGCGCACTAAATATTCAGCTCGCGCATGAAGGTAGTCTTTATCGAGGCTAGACGTACGCCATGGGAAGGAAGGAGCACCTGGCGAACCGGACAGGTTGCCATGTCGCGACAACCTGTTATGGGATGCTAGGATGCTACAGATTTTGACCCAATGATGACCCAACAGGACGCGGAAGCGCAGCTAATGTTTTCGCCATGCAAAACAGAAAAAAATCAGCCGGGGCCACGCGCTCGCGGTGTTCTAACGAGGCCTCGACCATCAAGAAATTCAAGTTTTCAAAACGCGATTTCCTCGAGGAGCGCGAAATTATGTATTTGGTCGCCATAATGAGGCATGAGGAAGTTCACTTAAAAATTATTATTAACAAAAAGTAATTTCAAGAAAATACGAGGCGCTGTGCCATATAGCCCTATATGCCATATTCTCCCATGTACCATATTGCCCCATGTGTCATATTACAGATATTCTCAAAATGTTCACAGAAATTCTAAATTACTGTAGAAAATTCCAGAACATTCTATTCCATGCCATTCGAAAATTTTCCAGAATATTCCACAATATTTTGGAAAAAAGCATTCTAGAATTAAAAAAAAAAATTATAACTAAATAATGTTCTCAAAACTTCTAAATCCTGAAAGAAAAGTCCGAAATACTCCAGTGTATTTCACGAGATGCCAGATTCTTCAAGAATATTGAAGAATATTCTACTTTAGACATTTCTAGTACATTCCAGAACATTTCAAAACATAACCCGGAATATTCTATAAAAGTCGAGAACATTTTAGAATATTCTAGAATATTATTCAATTTTCAGAGAATTTTAGATTCAGATAGAAATTTCTGGATATTAAAAATAATTTTAGCAAATTCATGAATACTGGAGAAATGTTAAGAACGTTCTAGAATATTCCGTAATATTATTATTTTTCAATTTTAAAACTTCTAAAATCAAAATTCTTTAAACTTGATTTTTTTCTTAAATATTAGAATAAATTTTTATAATAAATATGCCAGATCTCGACGCGTCCAAATGACAAGGTTCTAGCACGGAAGTTTGGATAGAAGGTTTCTAGTTGGATAGACCTAGAGGGCACTTTTTTTAAAAATATGGCTTTTATATATTTTATTATATGAAAAAATATATTTGTTATAAAAAAACTTACCTGTTCATGCTTTTTGAGGTAGCTTAACCTGGGGAACATTCGGTCACAAAATTGGCAAGGATATGGAGCGGCAGGATTACTTCCATCGGCTGTGAGACCAATATCAGTTTCCACTTCCGGTTCCGAGGGAAAACTGGCGGAGGTAGGTGTTGCGCAAGAAGATGGCGTTTCTTCCCCCTTTCGGGAAGTTGGTCTTCCGTCTTCACTGTGCCAGGACGAACTTCCGGTTCCCAGAGCCTCTGAAATTAAAAAAAAATAATCACAATTTAATGAGATGTATTCTTACGTAGCGTCAGTCTGGTAAATAGTAAATTGATTTTTAATTCAAATATATTGATAACAATTTTAAACCTAAGCCTTCGAACAAATTTCCCAAAGTTTTGTTATCGAGAAATCCGTAAGTTTTGACGAATACTTGAAATACGTGAAAGTAAAGAAACACTTTTTGAAGGAAACAAAAAATCTTTAAAACCATAGAGATTTATAGCCCAATGTAGCAAAATTTGAATTTTTCTTCCGATCTGAAGTTTAAACTTTTCTAAAACATCTCCTGTTGCTCCTAGGAAGTTGTAAATCTCCCAGAAGTGGGAGTCGCAACTAAGTGAATATGTAAAAAGTTTTAGAAAAAAAACATTAATTTTTAGAGTTGAATATTTATTTCTTTTGGATGAAAATGTATACCATTAAGCCATTTCCCTTTCAGGGTAGGCGTGACACTACCCGATTCGGGTAGTGTTTCTAGGTGGATAGTTTTCTTGTAGTTATAAATAACTACAAGTTTGGGCTCTCCACCACACCCATAATATGCCAACAGCACACAGTATTCTCGAATGGTCACCGCCATCCAAGTACTAACCGCGCCCAACGCTGCTTAACTTCAGTGATCTGACGAGAACTGGTTTTTTCAGAGTGGCTTGGCCGTTGGCCAAATAATTTTTTTTAACTGAAAATTTACATATTCCAGTTGAAGATTCATATTTTTAGTTGAAAATTAGTCTCTTTGGTAGGAAATTCAAACATTTTTGTTTGAAAGTTAACTCTTTTTGGTTGAAATATATACTTTTATATTTTTGGTTGATAATTAATTTCTTTTTGGTTAAAAATTTTAATAGTTGATGAAAAAATTATATATTTTGTTAGAAAGTAATTTTTTTTTTGTTCAAAAATTAATTCTTCTTTTCAGAAATTTCATTGCTTTGGTTAAAAATCCAAGTTCTTTTAATACAATTTTGTTTGAGAATTTATCTTTTTTGGTTGAAATTTTTATTATTTAGTTGAAAATTTAATTATTCTGTTTAAAATTCAACAATTTTGTTAGAAAGACCAGTTTTGTTTGAAAATTAGTCTTTTTGGGTTAAAAATTTAATTATTTGGTTGAAAATTAACTCTTTTGTTAAAAATTCACTTTTTTGGTTGATCATTCCTTATTTTAGATGAAAATGTACCTCTTTGGTTGAAAATGTAACTATTTTATCGAAAAAGTACTTTTTTTGTTGTTGAAAACTTGTCTTTTTTTGGTTAAATTCAACTATTTTTATTTCAAATTAAAGTATTTTTTTGCTGAAATATTAACTATTACATTTTTCGTTGAGAGTTCATCATTTCTTGTTAAAAAATCAACTACTTAGTTGAAAGTTGAGCTTTTTTATTAAAAATTAATTTTTTTGGTAGAAAATTTATTTTCTTGGTTAAAAATTGATCTTTTTGGTTAGAAATTGAACTATTTTGTTGAGAATTCGTTTCTTTTATGGTTAAAATAGAATTTTTTAAACTGAAAATTTAATTATTCTTGTTGAGGCTTCATCATTTTAGATTCAAATAATTCTTTTGTTTTTAAAGAACATTTAACTATTTTGTTAAAATTTTATTTTTTTCATTTGAAAAATAATTTTTTAAACCGAAAATCGGATCTATTCCATTTTTGGTTGAAAGTTTATCTTTTTTGGTTAAATATTTAACTATTTGTGCTCATTTTATGAACCTTTTGCTTCCTCATATAGGGAGGTTTTTCTCTAAAAAAAGAAAAAAATGACTACTTTCAATATTTTTCAAGCTTATGTTCCTGTCTTACCGAAAATCAGAAGAGTACATCAAATGATTTATTAACTTGTTTCGACCGTGAAATTAATGTTATTGAAGGTTCGTCAATAGATCAACTGACTCGAAGACGCAATCAATTACATCAAATACAGCACTGTTATATTCCCAATATAAAAAAAAATCTTCTTATAAACAAGGTGAATAATTTTCTTTAAAAATTAAAAAACGGCATTCGTAAGTCATCGAAGGTCATGGAAGGCCATGAAAGGTTGTTCAGTAGGTCAATCGATGCATCTTGAAAACGCTAACAAATACATTATATACAGTCCTTTTGTATTCCCAATATTAAAAAAGTTTTCCTTAATAAAGAATATATTAAAATATACATATTAACAATAAAAAATATATGAAACAATTATAAACAGGTATTGGTAGATCATAAAAGGACATGGACGGTACTTCAATAGGTCATTCGTCGTGTCTCGAAGATGCGAACAAATATATCAGACATAGTACTGTAGTATTCCTAATATCAAGAAAGTTTTTCTCATATAAATAGAATAAACTATTTCTTTGAAACTTAATAAATCGGTACTAGTAGGTCACAAAATGTTCCACAATAGCTCGATCAATGCATCTCGAAGACGCGAACAAATATATTAAACATAGTAAGTGGTAAATTTTGTGTTCAAATTTCCAAATGCCCCAAATCGTCCAAAATCAATTGGGGCTGTAATACGTCCAAATTTCTTGACCATTGCTCTGTTACTTTTCGAGCTATGGTCAAAAAAAATTATACACACACAAGAACACGCACACACACGGACATTTTTTTAAACTGAATTTTCGAGTTCCTGGGCTCGAATTATATCGAAATATTTCAAAAAGTAGATTTGAGAATGTAGGTCATTATAAACTTCCCTCTATGAGGAAGTAAAATGAAACCAGGTTAAGAATAAGCTATAAAACTTCTCATTTATCTCACTTCCTACTTGAAAAAAATATTTCCAACAATTGGACTAAAGAGGCAGAGTGATCAGTGGCGCCTATCTAACAATTTGCAGGACGTTAGAATATGATGAAAATTAACTTTGCACAGAGAGTGAAGAAGTTGTGGGTGGAGGATGCGAGCCATTTAGGATCTCGCTATAAGTATGTAAGTAAAGATCACGTTGGTCTTGGGTGGCGTGTGGACGTGAATGGGCTTTGCGGACAAGATTCCGTAAAATCTCTTAAATTGACTCGTGGGTGTCTTACCCGCTCTTAACAAATGAGGAAACGGCCAACTAGCCGAGTCATTTCCACCGCACGACGTGACTAGTCTATTTCATTCGCCCTCGTCCACGTGTTTCTCACATCCGGTATTTCCCAGAACGCAACTTTACTGCACTCGAGATCATTAGATTCAAAAATTCCTTACTAAAGAAACAGTCGTTCCTAACAAGAACTTCCTGTCTTGATTAATTCATTATTACCTTATCAAAAATCCCATTCCCGAGTGCTGTCCTCATAGCAGAGGTCAAAAAGTCTTAGGGGCGGCATGGTAGCTTAGCATTTTTCTCATTATTACAGAGAACGTTTGCGTTTACTTGTATTATCTATTTTATTTGCTTGTAAGAACTGGAATCGAAAAAAAAATTTGTAATGAAAATTGAAAAAGGGCGGCACAGAGGGTGGCATTGGTCGGCCTAAAACCTAAATCCGGCTCCCCAATCGATTAACCTATTCTCAAATTTTCCGGTTTCTTAATTTCTTCAATATTTATTTAGATAAGAAAGAAACAGCAAATTCCTAATACAGTAAACCCCGGGATATCAAAACATTGAATGTCATTCTCATTATTATCAACATCAGATCAAAATGATCCACTTTTGCTGTCCAAAATTAATGTTTACACAACTTAATTCATCTGTCGAGTGGTAGTTGTTATATTTTTTATTGAAAATCGCAGAGTTACACAGAAAAAAAGCGTGGTCATTTTTGTTGCAGCTCATTTGTTATGTTCTCGAAATAAGATTTTTTTTCTCATAATGAGAATACTTCAAGCGTTCTCAGAAGTCACATTTTTTGTTGCAACTCAAAACAACACCGAATCGGATGTACCTGAAGTTCCGAACGTTCAAATGAACGAAATATTTTTTTCCATTTCTATTTTACCAATAAATATTGTTCCAACTGCAATTTAAAATATGTATTTTAATCCTGTTTCAATAATAAATTATTTCCAATATAAATGAACAAATATTTGAGCACTTTTTCTGGTTTACAAAGTCATCAGTAACAAATTTCGTTCATTTGAACGTTCAGAACTTCAAGCACATCGAATCGGCGTACTTTTGAGGATCGTCGTTTTTCTGTGTAGTCATCATCGACATCATATTTCTAAAACAAGGAATGTTTGAGAAAATTTAGAATTTCAGGATGGGAGAAAAATTACTATTTTCATATATTGGACCATAAATCTTCTGAAAGATTTCCAACTTCTTAGGACCAACAGAAAATTTTTAAGAAAAAGTTGAACTTTCAACAGAATACATGAGTTTTCAACAAATAGTTTAATTTTGTTAAAAAGATTAATTTTCAATCAAATAGTTGCATTTTCAACTAAGAAACATTAATTTTTAAGAAAAAATTGAACATTTAAATATTCAGATACAAAAATTAATTTTTAAACGAAAAAAACTAATCTATTTCAAATTTTATACAGAGGCTCTAAAAGGGACCGAAAATGAAAATTTTCCTTGCTGAACTTGTTTTGATTTCTAAATTTGTTTTCAAACCTTGTGCAACAATGGCCCTGAAAACAAAAGAAGGTAAAAAATTGACAGAACAACATTATCCCATGAACTAGATAGACACTTTTGCAGGTGGATTTTACACTCTAATCGGTGTAGAAAATACAATTGGTTTTTTCTGTGACAAAATCAATAAAATCAAAATAGGATTTTTTTTTAAAAAGAAAACCAGAAAGTGAGGAAATATTGTAGAATTCTTGGCTGAGATGGAAATATATCTGTACTTAGGGTTATAGAATGCTAAAAAATTACGAAATAATGATGATAAATGATCCAAATGCTTGGAAAGATTTCTCTCTATTACCGAATGAAGACAATAGTGAGAAGATACATTTCTGCGTTGAAGACAGTGGTTAAGACTCATAGATCCCTTTTTTTATTTCAAAAAGTTAACATCCTTTCTAGCAAATGATATACAAAATTAAAACCTTGCTAAATGATTACACCCCTTTAAATCGATTAAGCTCTTTTGAAATTTTGTGAAATTTGTTGAGATTCCACTAAATCTTTTGAAATCCTTAAAATCGCTTGAAATCTTCAAAATTTCATAAAAATCTCTTAAAATCAGTGAAAATCCCTTGATATCTCTCAAAATCGCTTAAAATCCTTAAAATTCCGTAAAATATTTCGAAATATTGCGAGATCCCTTGAAATCCTTTAAAATTCATTAAAACTTTCTAATCCGTGGGAATCTTTCCGAATCTCTTAAATCACTTAAAATATTTTTAGATCTTTTAAAAGCCATTACAATTTCTCGAAATTCCTTTGCAAATCTTTTGAAATCCCTTTATACCTTTTAGAATCTCATTAAATCCTTTCAAATCTTCGAAATTCCATTAAAATCCTCTAAAATATTTATAAAATTTCTTAAAATTCTATGGAATTCCTCAATATCTTTTGCAATTCGCGGAAATCGTTCTTGATTCCCTAAAATCCTTCAAAATCAGGAAAAATCCGTCGAAATCCTTCAGTATCTCTTGAAATCCCATAAAGTCTGAAAAAACTTCTTAACGTCCCTTAAACCTCTGTAAAATCCCTAGAAAAATTAAGATGCTCTCTGAAATTGTTCTATTCAGGTAATATCTTCAAACACTTAAAATCTTTTAAAATCATTTAAAAATGGTGAAACCTTTCATAATCCTTTGGAATCGTTTGAAATACAATAAAACTTTTGTAATCCTTTGAAATCTTTTAAAATCTCATGAAATTCCTAAAAATCTTTGGAAATCTCGTTCAATTCCGTAACAATTTTGTAATTCTTTGAAATATTTTGAAATCTGTTGAAATCCTCTCAAATCACTGAAAATCTTTCAAATATTTTGAAATGCCTTGAAATATTGAGTTGAAAATAAAAAAATCCTACGTAAGAAAGGGGGGTGGGGTGGTAACAAAAAACTTACAAATTCTTACAACAGGAGACCTAAATTTTCAAAAAATCTTCCTTACGTAACTAATGGACGTTCCCTATTCATTAATTTGAAAAATAAATGAAAAATTCTTTTCTCGACTTCTGAAAATTTGACAAAGTTGAATCAACAAAATTTTTCTTGGTTCAACTATAGAATATGTTTATTATATGGACAACAAAATATTTGGTTAACCCAGCAACATTTTTTGGTTGTTTTAACCAAATATTTTGGAAGATGGAGTATTTGGTTGATTTAACAAAAACCTTAGTTTGGTCAATCAAATACTTTGTTAAATCAATCAAAATTGTTTCATTTAACAAAATTTGTATTTATATCCTAAAAAACAGTTTTTTTGGTTCAAGAAATTTTTTTCTGAGTATGGGTAAGTCAAAGTCAAATTGTCGAATATTTTTTGGAACAAGTTTGCCACTGACGCAAGAAAGACCAGTTTCTATCTTTTGTGACCTTACGAACTCGAAAAGTATAGTCACTTGTCTACCTCGTCTTTATTGTTCTTGTAACGAGTGCACGGTGAAACTCGTACCATTAAACCGAGGATTTGCCAGGAGGTGACAAACTGACAATCCCCTGAATGGGAGAACTTCTTTTTAAATTCTTCACACTCTCACGACATTCGACACCAAACACGCCTCAATCTTAATTTTTAATTTTATTTAATATTTCATCATTAAGAATTACAATTAACCAATCTTCAAAACTTGATTCATGGTTATTGTTTCACATTGAATGCCAGTTCATCATTTTTATACCGAAATTCGATCAAAATGATATGCAACGCTTTTTACAGATTTTGGATTTTTTATTTGATCAGCAAAATGCGCATCAGAATGATCCGATTCTCAAAAAAAAGAATACTTTCCACACTGTTAGAAATGTTTGGAAAATTCCGACACATTTAGGATACTAAAGTATGTAGTTTCCAAAAAATTCCTTAATGATAACAGAAATGTACGTTATCGTAACCGAAAGAAGTGCGCAGTTAGAACCCCCGAACTCCTCGCGATATAGGAAAATTGACATTTTTCTCCCAACCTGAAATTCCAGATTTTCTAAAACATTCTCTGATGGTCCTAGGAAATTGTAAATCTCATGGAAGCGGAAGTCGCAAATAGTTAAAACTATAGAAACTCATTTAGAAAGAAAAAAGTTAATAAACCAGGTAAAAATTGTCCTTCTCGGCTTGAAAAATTCAACAATTTCTACAAATTTAATATCTCGTTGAAAAGTCTACTATTGTATTTTTGGCTGATAATTCATCTTTTTGCTTAAAATTTTTATTATTTGATGCAAAATTTAATTATTTTGTTGAAAATTCAAAAGCTTTGTTTCAAATTCATCCTTTTTGGAAGAAAATTCTTCTTTTTTGTTTAAAAGTTGAGATCCTTTGTTAAAAATTCAATTGTTTTGGTTGAAAATATAACTATTTGGCTGAAAAATAATGCATATGGTAAAAAATTCATATCGTTTGTAGAAAATTAATTGGTTTTTGTAGATAATTAATCTGCTTTGTTGAAAATTAATCTTTTGGTTGAAAATTTAAATAGTTGGTTCAAAGTTGAAATCCTTTGTTAAAAATTCATTTATTTGGTTGAAGATACATCATTTGAACTAAAAATGTATCTCTTAGGTTGAAAATTCAACCTTTTTAAATTATTTTATTTAATTTTTTTAATTTTTAAATGAAAATGGTACTATTCCATTTTTGGTTGAAAAACTATTGGTTAAAATTATCCATATTATCCAGTGTGTACTCGTACCCTCTTAAACCATTATTACGAAGTAAACATACCAAGATACGGTGTTGGAGAATTTAATAATACAAAACTGATGAAATCACACCATTGAAAGAATAAACTATACAAATATTATGCAATACACAAACAACAAACAAAAGTGTTTTACATCAAAAAAGGCCTTTGGTAAGGAAGTACTCGATTAGAAATAATTCGAGCGTCGTTGAAGAATGCCTGGGTGAATCAGTGCGCTAAATTCGATGCAGGGAGACTCCGATCCACAATAAATATAAATGCAGCTGGGGCCACTGCTTCGGTGACACCCAGGGGTGATTTGTTTACACCACCGGGTGAAGAGTCTCTCCTGCAAGGGGTCGAAAAAAAAGATTTAAAAAAATGATAAGGAACAGTAAGAATGAGATGGTATGAGATAAGGGATTGTCCATTAATTATGTAAAGATGATTTTTGAAATTTCAGACTGGGGCTGTTTTACAAGGAAGGGGTGGGGGGTGATTTATAAAAAAATGCATTTTCAACCAAAAAAATGAAATTTCTACCAAAACCAAGGTATTTTCAAGAAGTTACATAAATTTTCAACCAAATATTTGAATTTTGAACCAAGAGGATTAACTTTCTAAACAAAAAATTCAACCACATAGTTGAATTTTCAACTAAAAAAGATGAATTTTCAACCAAAAATGGAATAGTTAAATTTTCAACCACAAAAAAGGAAAAACGTATTTTCAACAAAATAGTTCAATTTTCGACCAAAGAAATGAATTTTTAACTACAATAATGAATCTTCAACTAAAAAAATGAATTTTTAATAAAGTCGTTCATCTTTCGACTAAATATTTGAATTTCCACCAAATTCAATTTAAGAATTTTAAGTTAGATTAAAATCAAATTCAAAATCCTATTTAACGTCCAATACTCAAGTTATTATTATTATTATACCATTAAGCCATTTCCCTTTCGGGGTAGGCGTGACTTGCTCAGTTGTAAAATAGTATTGGGTATATGGGTGTATTGGTATAGAGTATATAGGTATAAGTTAGGTAGGTATATAGGTATGAGGTAGATAGGTATATAAGTGTTAGGTATATATATTTTAGATTGATCTGGAATTCTCGTGTCATTTCTTCAAATGACACGTTTATTCCGCAACACTGCTCCGACCCAGGTTGCTGATCAATCTCTCTAGTGATCACCCCAAGTGAAGAGCCTCACAAAATTGTTATGTATGGTTCCCCACTTGGGCCCATTAGAATCCAAGGTCTTTGTTTCAGGCTTCATTCATTCTATTGTCACTCTGTTTACAAACTATTTGTCGCCACACTTTTCTGCCCTGGCGTACTACTCTAGCTTCCTTCACGTCCATGCATTTTTTCATGCAAGCTCTTGTGTTTCTATGGCTTCTTACGTAAGTTAATGTATAGAATTCCTGAAAATAAAAACAAGAATCCAACGACCAAATTTGGACAATAACCATAAAATGCTCCTATTGTAATTTGAAAAAAAAAAGAAAAAATTTCCCTAAAAAAAAAAAATTCCTTCTTTCTTGGACAAAAAATAAAAAAGAGGAAAGAAAAATGAGAAAGCAACAATATTATGAATGTTTTTGTGTTGTGATTTGATAATAATACAAATAAAAAGGACGAAAGAAATAAAAAAAGAGAAGGAAGGGGATGTGGTTGGTTGCCTTCTCTTTTTTATTTTTTGTCCAAGAAAGAAGGAAATTTTTTTTTTGTTTAGGAAAATTTTTTCTTTTTTTTTTCAAATTACAATAGGAGCATTTTATGGTGATTGTCCAAATTTGGTCGTTGGATTCTTGTTTTTATTTTCAGGAATTCTATACATTAACTTGAGTATTGGACGTTAAATACGATTTTGAATTTGATTTTAATCTAAATTAAAAATTCTTAAATTGAAT